>WYDI02025784.1:0-115900 GCA_009867235.2 Psittacus erithacus | reverse complement strand
GGCTGTTCAGCCTGGAGAAGAGAAGGCTGCGTGGAGACCTCATAGCAGCCTTCCAGTATCTGAAGGGGGCCTACAAGAATGTTGGAGAGGGACTCTTCATCAGGCACTGTAGCAATAGGACAAGGGGTAATGGGTTCAAACTTAAGCAGGGGAAGTTTAGATTGGATCTAAGGAGCAAGTTCTTTACTGTAAGGGTGGTGAGGCACTGGAAAAGGCTGCCCAAGGAATTTGTGAATGCTCCATCCCTGGCAGTGTTCAAGGCCAGGCTGGAGAGAGCCTTGATTGACATGGTTTAGTGTGAGGCGTCACTGCCCATGGCAGGGGTGGTGGAACTGGGTGACCTTAAGGTCCTTTCCAACCCAAACCATTCTATGATGCTATGATTCTGCACCTGACTAATCAGGTAGACAGTCACATGTCACATGCAGGGTGTTATCTCTTCAAGATAGGGCAAGACCAGGGCAGTGTGCTGCAGGCGAGACCCACCCCTTCCGACCAAGCCTATTGCACGAGCCAACTCTTCACTCACGTGCCTTGATATGTGGCTCTGTGTCCCACATGCCACATTAGGTCCTTTGGCACCTTCCATCAAACCCTTCTGCATGGCAACCAAAGCTGAGAAAAACTTGATTACGGGGGACAGCTATAGGAAAGAGGAAGGGTGAGAAGACTGATGCTCAGGATAAAGAAGGAGAAAGCAGCAGATTGGAATGCCAAGCAGGGCACTCCAGACAACATCCACTAATGCTGGAAAGTGTCCAGAGATGCTCTGGCCAAGGACATGAGTGAAAGCAGACCTGTGGCCTCTGCAAACACAGCTTCTGTTGTGATGGCATGGATGGCCAGCTCAGCCAGGGCTGGCAGGAGGCTCCTCAATAGGTTGTAAGTAAACAGAACAATTCAGCCTCTCTAATTCTCTACCAAGCTCCTCTTGCCAAAGTGTCATTAAAAGTGGCAATGATTGGGTATCTGTATGCTTAAGAGAAGGTAGCTGGTGCTCTGAGTGACAGCAAGACCAGTTGGGGTGTTGCAAACCTGCTGTCACCCAGAAATGTTCCCTATGAGAAGGGGAGGTCTGATTGTGCCCCTGCTCTCTTATTCCATTCTCCCTTCAGAGCTGGTTCCTGAAAAGGGATCACATGTGTGGAGGTATTATTAGTAAAGCTAACTGCATTTTTTTTCCAATGAATAGGTTCCATAAAACCCCCTTTTTTTCCTCCCTCTACACATGACTTTCATTAAAAAAATCCAATGGTTTTGTCTTCTTAAGTAGCAAAATGCTTCATTTTCAATCCTGGAATCCCAAAGAGCAATTTTCATGACATTATTAAAACAAATACGATAGAAAATAGAGATAAATTTGGGGGTCGGATCTGCTTGTCAGGATTACGTTGTATCTGTCCTAAAATAGCACATTTATGATCAGCCTGAGGATATCTCTGAAGATTGAGACTGACGGTCCACTTAAGCTCTTTCACAGATGATTACAGCAGTGCTGCTGAAAGCAGGATAGCAAGGTCTAAGCTAACAAAACTCATTTGAGCAAAGAAAGGCATAAAGAGCAACGTGACACAGAGAGTGCTGTTTATTACCAGCGCTGTTCAGGCTAGTCGAGCATTCATGTTGGATTTATGTGAGGGGTGCAATGAAGACAGTGGATCCATCAATCTGTAAACCAGAGCTGCATGGACAGGGCTGGCTGCTGCTGGCATATTGAATCTGTGCCGCCCTTGGACAATTATCCACCTTATTACAACTTTCAGAATGACAAAGGGGGGCATAACTGAGTACAAAATACATTGTCTATGCAGAACTAATAATAATACAAGAACAAATGTTGACCTCATGTTTCAGACACCGCAGGGAAAAGTACTGGTGTCAATAGTGTCCAGTCGATATTGTTTCAAACACTGTAGCAGGGGGGTAAAAACAAATCCATTATATTTGCTTACAGCACAATTAATCAGGATCCAAAGAATAATCACTTTCAACCTAAAAAGCCACATTATCTGTGACTGCAAAACCACACAGATGCAACTTTAAGGCTAGTGCTTTTGGGATGCTTGGTAATTCCAAGAAAAAGGCAGGAAGACTATCTGATGCATGGGAATTTGGTTCATTTAGCCAGTGAAGAGACAGCTCATGTTGACAAAAACAAATGACCAAATTTCTTCCCAGATTGGTCAGCTGTAAAAATATGTACAAATGAACCCTTATTTTGCCTCTCCATGTACAGTTTTGCAGGAGATACTGCTATTTTAGTTTGTATTATGATTCTTTCCTGCTCTAGATCAATACAGCGAAGTCAGCAAATCTTTGCATTTTAGATTTGCCCTAACCTTGAAGTGCTGGGGAGCATGGAGATGTTTCCTGATGTGCTTGAGGGCAAGCCACGTGTGGTCTGATCCCAGCTTAGGTGTGCTGGCCCTTCACTTCAGCCCTTCAGCTGCCAAAATCAGCGTATGGGACGGTGGCTCTCAGCTAACGTATTGAAATGTCATGTAAATCTGTGCTGACAATTTCTGATAGTGTTTTGCTGTGCTGTATGGATCCAGGATGCTGCTGGCTGAAGCCTGGATGGGTGATGCTCAGTGTGTCTCAGATGCAGATTTTTCTCTGCCACAAAGGCTGTTGGGTGAGGGGATCCCTGAGCAAGGGATTGGGTTGTGTTTTCCTTGTGTTTAGAGGGTCAGATTGTTGTTTTTCCATTAAAAATAAACAAGGATAAACCCAAGAAATAGCTGACTCCACGCAATTTCTCTCCATACCAGAAGCAGAAATTGCAAGGCTTAAGCAGCCAATAAATGACATGCAACAGGACATGAAGCATTAGGAGATCATTGTTTTTATGCTTTTTAAAGGTCTACATATTTGAACTTACCTCAGTTATCAGAACATATCCGGGAGAGGGACCGCAGCAAGCCGGTGACTTGCGCTGACCAGACCAGCTCCTGCACAGCAACCTCATGACTTGGACACATTCACTCAAATCAATCTGTTACATGAGGCATCAATATGTAATTGTTTCTTTTGGAATTTGCTCCTCATACTGTTTATAATGAAGATTATAGAAAGCATATTGTTTTAGCCAGGCCACGAGGAATCCGAGATGCTTATTTTTATCATAGTCCTCCCTACAGTTTTGCAATTATTTTTGTTGGCAAAAAAGTGATTTAAATTTTCTTTTTATTAAAAGAAGGAGAAAGCCTCTTGCACTTCACATTTTTACTTGCAAAGCGTCAAAATCCCATTCTTCTGTTCTACATTCCTGCTACATGCTGAGTGTTTATGATGAAGAAGAGTTGCAGCATATCAGGTTTCTGGGAGAAAGTGAACTGGAACACTAGGACAGAACCTGAGCATCCTGACACACTGAACCAGCTTCCCAAAAGGATGAGCTCCATAGATCCCAAAATATAAAATAGCCAAATAGTGGACAAAAAACTACCAAACCAATGAATCGTAGTGTCAAGCGCTCTGTTTTAAAGCAAGGAGTTGCTCACGCTGTGGCTCTTGACAAGGCATGACACTGAGCCCCTTCTGAACAAAAGATCAAATGAGACAGCAGATACAACATGTAACACATGAAGTGCCGCAAGTTCCATGTGTCTTCAGATGTGGAAAAGTAACCTTGAGCGTCTTTCAGCACTTGGACTGTGGTTTCCCCTTGTGTTTATAATCAATAAATTGAAAGGACATCTAAGCTTTAAAAAACATCAGTACCCACCCTCAATTGTGGTTGCACAATCCTGGGGGCAGGCTTTTACTGCAGGTGAAATAGCTTTGTTAGCTGTAACCCTCCCCCCTTTACCAAACAGTACCAAGAATTAACTGTTTGCAGCAGCTGAATCTATGTAATGAATAATCTGGTAAGTTAATATCTGTGTAATGAGTAACAGCTATAAGTATACACTCAGCAAAATTTCCCATAAAGGCAAAGGGGTTAGCCCTTTCAAAGGCAGAGGCAGTGGGAGAGTTGTCATGTTGACAGCTGACATAGGGTCAAATGTTTTTCCTATATACTGCTGAGGTGGCTGAGTTGGGAGAAGCGAGAATAGCTGAGAGCTGTCTCTCTTTTAGACCTCATCCTGTGTGATTTAGAAGCAGGATTCATCTCTGCTAAGAGGCACATCAGTCATCTGCAGGCAATGCAGAAACACCTATGCAAGATAATCCATCCCATCCTTACAGGAGTGCCTAAGAGAAGCTGAATTGTCTTCCCAAGTGTTTACTTTCTCTACTGATTACAGAGGGACAGTATGAGATTAGTTTGCATTACACATCACACGTTTAGGTGGGCAAAATCAGGTTATCCCATCCTTGAGATTCCTCCTATGATATACAGGGAGAGATAATCTGAGAGCCTTTTATGAGACCATATATTATAGTGAGACCTAGCAGCTAGCTTATAAGAGGTGTGTGGGACACCTTTGTCTGCTCTGGCTTTAAAAGTCTGAGCATCCCTTATGGGGACAACAGAGAGGAGCCAATCAGGTCCTGGTCCTCATGTCCGTGGTGAAGAACCACACTGTGCCTACCAAAGCATGCCATCTTTTAGCATTTTTGCCAGATCCTGGGCTGTGGCTGGGACTGTGAGGCTGACCTCAGTGCAAATTAAAAACCAGGATCCGATTAGCCAGGAGTTCCAAGTATTTCATAAAGCAACCAAGCATCTCTTTCATAAAATCTGAAGAACAAAGAAAAGCCCTGGTAATGGTACTAATGCTTGTCTGTGCCTGAATCACTGCTGCCAAGAAAAAACAGAATCTGCCTGAATGAGGCTGACAGAGGTTGGACTGTTTTGCCTTTTAGCAGCAGGGAGGTGTGCAGATTTTACGTGTCTCTGCATGGAAAGTGAACTTTACTCTCAAAACCCCTCAGCCTATTTCAGTTGTTCTTCTAAGTGCAATACTACCCACCATTCAGGAAAAAGCATGTAAGCCTCTGTTTATCAACCACGGGGTAAGTCTCCATGTAGTTGCTGTGGAGGCGCTGGAGTTGCACCATCAGATCACACCTACATGTGCCTCCGGGTACCAGCCTCATACACCCATCTGTGCTTGTGGCTGCTGCAAGGCCGAGTGTCGGGTGGGACCTAGGTGGGAAAGGCTGCCTATGGTGTAGTACATCCTGGGAGGGGTCTGTTAGGGAAATCTCCTGCCACATCACATTGAATGTGGCTGGAATTAGGCTGCTGAGAGTCCTTCAGAAACATTTTAGTGTCCCTCCTTCTTGCAGGGGGTGCGGAATTCCCTTCCCCTCCCGCTCTCACTCTATGGCATTTGCACTGATGCTTGAGATGAGGGTTTTGTTAGGTGCCACCCTTATAAAAAGAACACCCAAGGGTGCATAGAAGCTCAGCAAAGTTTAAAAAAGAGAAAAAATAACAAGCCTTTAACTAGACAAAAACAGAGTAAGACATGCTTGTATCTTATCTAAGGTTGCAAATAAACAAGAACATTCATAACTTAATACTTTTAACAAAGTGAAGCAATTTGAACAATGGCTGTTTGATACTTGGTAATGTGTAATGTTTTAGGAGCTGTTTCCAAACATCATAAAAAATAATTGGTTTGGGGTTTTTTTGACAGTAGATTTAGGTTCCAGGCACATTTTGTGTTAATAGCTAATTTGTTTAATTTAAAGTTTATTAAACATAAGATTATCCAGTCCACGAGCAAAACCAAACCAAACAAACAACAAAATAAGTAAAATTAAAACATGGTAAGAATCCAAATGGCAACATTAAAATTAAAGGTGGACAGGAACTGAAATCTTATACGTAGTAAGATTTATAGTAAAATTATTTTAACTCCTTTTTCATATTTATAGTAAAACCATAAGTATTTTAACTCCTTTTGTCAATAGAAAAACATTAGAGCAAATATCCTGAAATTTGAATTCCCTCATCTAAAATGATTGAAAAACCCTCATCCCCCAGACACTGCGAAGAAAATTTGGATTTAGAATCATAGAGTCATTTAGGCTGAAAAGACTAACATTAAACACTGCTGAGCCTACCACTAAGCCAGGTCTCATCTAGACATGGTCAGTGTCACATCTAAATGTCTTTTAAATACCTCCAGGGATGTTGACTCAACCACTTCCCTGGTGAACACCAACATAATCAGTACAGCTCTTTATAAGGAGCGGTCTTACTTTGATTTTGAGAAGGGCCTGATTTTCCCAGGATGAAAAAGGTCTTGTCTGACACCAAAAATGGAGCAGCACCCTCTGGAGACTGAGCTGGTAACCAGCATAGCTCCAAAACTAAGCGAATGTGCGGGAATAGGTACCTGATTGCCTGGGCAGGGCAGCTGAGTGCGTGTGCAGAAGCTTGTCTGTAGACTGATTAACTGAGTGGTGCCCAATGGTTATTGAGCATTTACAATTACAGAAGGCCTGGTTTATATTTCTTGATCCTTTTCTTGCCAAAGGATCATGCAAAAAATGTGGGTGAGGCATTTTGGGTGTATCCTTGAAGCGATCTGATCCTAAAAGTACAGTATGGCAGAGATTGTGGATAGAATTAACTGACCCGGATGTGCAAAAACATTGCATCTGAGAGCTGCACAAAGATACAGGAGGTAAACAATTCACACTGAAGGATGAGGATGAACCAGGGCTCCAATAAATGCCTAGCAAGATTGGATTTGATTTTTGTTTCTGAAGGCCAGGCTGTTCTTTATTCTGGCAAATGTATTTAACGATATTAACTTCTAAGTACACTTGCCATGCACTGCAGCTAAGCCCAGGTCATCCTTTAATATTGTATTGTGAAAGGATACCTTCTTGTTTGATCAGTGAGTAACCTCCCACCCCACTCCAAATAAGTATGACATTTTCACCTCTGTGGCAAGAGCTTTTACTATTATTAGTACCTTAGAAATATGCTTTTGTTGTGTATTTATGTATATGCGCAGGCAGAAGGGTGTGAGCAGGTATGTGGATATGCTCATGTACGTGCATGCTGGAAAACTCTGGTAAAATTAATTGCCTTGGCTCACAAACCCTTCTGGATCTGTTTACATTCCTGGGGCAAATTCCTTAATATATCTGTAGTTAAACTGTTCCACAGGCTCTAAATGCTTGGCTTTGCTATGCTACCTTGCCTGCACAGGGAATTGCTGAGAACATTTAGTGCCTGCTGAGAATAAACATGCCCCTGACACAAACACACCAGCAACGTGCTAATACTCTCTGCTAATGCTGCTTAATCCTGAGGATAATGTACTGGATTTTCTGCACATAATCTTAATATAGCATGGGTAGGGGGAATTGTTTGGTTTAGAGAGCAGAGAGGTAGGCAGGAGGAGGAGGGAAGGGAGTGGAAAGTGTTTAAATAGCTTCAGTAATGGCCTCAGGGCTGATGGAGGACTCCCACTCACATGAGAAGTTATGCTGAGTGTTTGAGTTGAGCAAGATTTGGCCCAATGTGTCAGATAATTGGTAGCATTATGGGCTGGACAGAGCTCATTCAAGATAACCTTAAGAAGCTGCTGGAGTCTTACAGGTGAGGGGGTGGGAGGCTGTATCAGCACCATTCCCAGTGGCCTTTCAAGGCCAAAATTGTTAGCTGAAATACAAAGGTTTGGAAAACAGTAACCTGCCTTGCTCATGCATCACCAGTTTTCTCCCAGCAACCTGAATACTGACCTTTTTCCATACGGGTTTGCAAATCAAGACAGGGCAATCCCATGAGAACCACGTTGTCCTGCGGCCTCAGGTAACTGGAATGCAAACATTGAATGGCTGGTAGGTGTGCAGCACAAAGAAAAGGTGTTTATGGGTCCTATCACTACATGCACTTGTGAAAATCCCATCTCTGGCTTTCTTGTAGCTCCCTTTAGGCACTGGAAGCTGCCTTAAGGTGTCCCTGGAATCTTTTCTTCTCCAGGGGGAACAAGCCCAGCTCTCTCAGCCTGTCTCCATAGCAGAGGTGCTCCAGCCCAGTGATCATCTTCGTGGCCCTCCTCTAGACTCACTCCAACAGGTTCATGTCCTTCTTAAGTCGGAGGCCCTAGAGCTCAATGCAGTACTCCTTTTACCTTGAATGTTTATAAAGCTAAACATTTTTTTACTTGGTGTTGGTTACTGCGAGGAGGGCTCTACAGTATCTCTCCACTCACCACTGTGTTTGCAGCCACAACTCAAAGTACCTGTGCCATAGGAATAAGAGTTGACCGAGACAACGAATGAACCTGTGGAGGAGTGTCATGATTCAACCCCAGACCACAGCTAAGCCCAACACAGTCAATCACTCACTCCCCCCAGCCCCAGCAGGATGCAGGAGGGAATCGGAAGAGTAGAAGTGAGAAAGCTCATGGGTTGAGGGAAAGACAGTTTAATGGGGTGGAAAAGGAAGAAATTAATAGTAATGGCAACAATAATGATTGAATTAGAACACACAGAACAAGCGATGCACAATGCAACTGCTCACCACTTGCCAAACGATGCCCAGCCAGCTCACAAGCAGTGGCCCCTGGCTATTTTGCCCCCCCAAGTTCCTACACTGAGCATGGCGTCATGTTATGGAATAAGCTTTTAGGCAGTTTGGGTCACTGTCCTGGCTGTTTCCTATCCCAGCTTCTTGTGTTCCTCCAACCTCCTTGCTGGCAGGACATGAGGAGCTGAAAAGTCCTTGATTTAGTGTAAGCACTGCTCAGCAACAATTGAAGCATTGGTGTGTTATCAACATTACTCTCATTCGAAATGCAAAACACAGCACTGTGCCAGCTACTAGGTATCTCAGCCAAAACCAGACAAGGAGACAGTGCTAACTACAGCCTGGAGCCTCCTCCTTTTGTGACCAATCTCTGCTGAATTTGCCTTGCACATCTCCAGAATTAGAGCTGTTGTCTTGATGCCAAGCAGGAGACAAACTAATACAAACTACTGTTCCTGCTACTGTTCAGCAGAGACTGTTTGCTAGCACACTTGGATGCACTTTCTTGCATGTGTTTATTCAGAGCGGTCATGTGCTTGAGCAAAGATCAGTGGTGATTCATGGTTTCTTCTTAAAACCCCCTGAAAATCAGTTATTGATTAAATTCTCGTGATCACTTGGCATAGATTGCTGTGCTGAGGGAGCTCCCACTTGATGAGATTTGCCTGGGGATATGGCAAAGCTTGGTCAACAGCATCCTGAAGTTAAGCACTGCTTTATTGTACTTTGCTCAGCAGGTGTTTATGAGAGTTCAAAATGTAAACATGACATTCTGACTTCAAATAAGACCTATCCAGAAGTACATGGTAACTACTCAGCCATTTGTGCTCATCTGCCATCCTGTCCCTGCGTCACTTTGAAACATGTCTTTATCTCTCCTTTATGTTTTAATAGTGGCCATAATAGTAACCACCCAGCTTATTGCCCAGAGGTATGTGCAAGGAGTATGTTGCTCAGTGCTGAAACACACAGGGGTGTGCAACTGCAACTCTGACAGGGATGAACAAGATAGCAGAAAAATAGAGCTTTACGATGGAGTTAAAACCCCACAACTCAGCTGCAACTTGGACCTATCACCCCAGGACCCGAGCTGGGAAGGGATGAGGGGGGAAACAAGGTCAGATGGACTCCAGCTTGAGCAGAAGCCAGGTTCACATCAATCAGTGTCCCCACCGCAATGCAAACAAATACCAGCCCACATCACTTACCCAACCACACTGCTCAGCTGCACTGCTTATGGGGCAGCACTGCCCCCAAGGGCTCCATTGTCTGACCAAAGATAACTTTCCTGAAGGACACTAGTGTTTTGAAACCTTAGACAGCCGCTGCCCTTCGCTGAGAGGCCTGTTGGGAGCAGACACGCATTTATTGAGACCTTGTAGGGCATTTCTCAGAAGCTGAAATGTCCTGTAACATGATTCACCATTCTTTAAAGAAGCTGCCTCAGGCTGACTCAGTTAAGGGGAAGTCTTAGTTTCCCCATGTTATTTTTAACCAAAGACAATGCACATTATTATATCCTGTGCGGGCGCTGGTAAGTGTGAGTAGGAGAAAGCAAGTCACAAGTTTTGCTTACTAGTCTGATTGTTTGATTTACTTACGAGGCTGATTGTCTGACACCCTTAAAGCTGGGACAGCAAAGCTGCAGCCACAGCTAACTTTAAGGTTTTGCATTCCAGAAGGGGAATTATCACTTGCAGTAATGGCAGGTGGATGGGTCACCACTGAGTCCCCGAGGATTATCCTGTTTGCTTTGTTTCCCACAAAGGCATAGGATAAGGAAGATGCTTTGTGTTTTAAAATGTACTTCTGCCATTTGATCTTTCAGGTGTGTTTTAGAGTGTAGAAAAATACAAAGATGGAAAGCAAGATGGAAAGAGGCAGAAAGGAGAGAGGGAAAGAAGGAAGGGAGGAAGGGAGGAAGGGAGGAAGAGAGGAAGAGAGGAAGGGAGGGAGGAAGGAAGGAATTAAAAGAATTTTGGGAAGCAAACAAACCAGCTGAAGGCTTCACACAAGGCCATGCTGCAGTGTTCATTGTAGTTTCTGTGGCTCCTGATGTCAGTGTCATTTCAGAAGTGATAGGACATCCATGTAGGTCTTTGAATATGAGTGAGACAAAGTCTGTGTGAAGAGGTTATACTTCTACCTGCTGCAGCTGGGTAAAGCATACCAACCTGGGAAAGGGTTTGCAGTGTATTTGCAGTCCAGAAGCACCTTCTGCCTTTTCCAGCTGTGTCAACTAACCTGATAAATGCCATTCCCTCTTACAGTCGTCTCATAGTCTAGTTTTGTTGCTCCAGCATCCTTTAAACACAGCTACAGGCCTGATCTTCTCTGTTTACTGATCCTTGCCCTTTCCCACCATCCTTCACCCTATCTTTATGCTCCTGCTAGGGCAGGGCAAGCTGAGACAGGACCTTACCATGATACCAGTGGCAGTCTCATCTCTGATGCTCCTCCAGCTCCACACCAATTGCTTATTTGCTCATGCTTCCACACTAACAGTCTGCAAAATGCTTCTCTTCCTCTTCCTTCTAACACAGTTTCTAACCAGAGGTCTCCCATGCTGGAAAGTCTCTGCTAAAGTCTCAGTGATGAGTAACTGGCTAAAATTCAGCAGAGGAAAAGGTCCCTGGATCTCAGGAGACGTGGGTCTCTTGATCTCTGAGGGCTGCTTCCTGCCCAGCTGCTGCACAAAGCAACCCAGGCTCCACCAAGCAACTCTGAATTATGAAAGAAAACGCCATTTAGAACTTGGAATCCTCATTTTGTCATTGTACAAGACCTTTTGCTTTGAAGTGATGTTTAAGGCGGTCTTTTCTCTTTGCACTTCTATCTGAAATCACAGGTTCTTTCCTAACATAAACTTTGAATTCGTTTGCATCTGCATTTTCCATGAACAATGATTTCTCAGAGGTTTATCACTGGGCTGTAATCACAACAACGTAGTACCTGAGGTCTGCAGTAGGTACATGGTACATGCAGACTTCCCACAACATGCATACTCATATACACACACTGCTCTCAATCCCACCATCCCCCCCCCGCCATGTTTCTCCTATACACTACAAAGAAAGATATTATTGATATTAATTTTTTATTAATTAACAACAATTAACATTTAATGCCATGTCTTTGTGGGGATGGGACTAACCTTAATAAAACCTTGGTAGACTGCTTGTGGTAGGCTAGATTAGGAACCTGTGCTAGTGGACACATCCCACCCCTATGGAATTCATGAGGAGGCACTGTTCCCAGTAATATGGTACAAACAGAATCTTTCCGGCTGCTCCCAAAGAGTAGGACATCCCAGGTAAGGTATGAGAGGAGAGCATAGGCCAGTTCCTTACAGATACCGTATCAGATAACACTGGAATCCTTTACATATTCGAGAGAAGGACTAGACCATGGGATAGGTTTGATCCACCCAACAAGTATTTCAGGCATGCATTTGGGATCCTGCAGGGAACAGCCCAACCCTCAACAGGTGAGGCTCAATCTGCCTTTAATGAGAAAATGCCTGAGACAGAGTCCCTAGGTGGGAGGCACTGAAGAAAACATTGCACTGAAATGCAAAGCATTGATCTTGGTGAATAAATTCTGTGAGGTCTGATAGAAAATTATACACCTGAAAAGAATCACAGAATGGTTTGTGTTGAAAAGGACCTTATGATCATCCAGTTCCAACCACCTGGCATGGTCAAGGACACCTTCCACTACAGCAGATTGCTCCAAGCCCCATCAAACCTGGCCTTGAACATTGCCAGGGATGGGGCAGCCACAGCTTCTCTGGGCACTCTGTGCCAGCACCTCAGCACCCTTACAGTAAAGAACTTCTTCCTTATATCCAATCTAAACTTCCCCTGTTTAAGTTTGAACCCGTTACCCCTTGTCCTATCACTACAGTCCCTAATGAACAGTCTCTCCCCAGCATCCTTATAGGCCCCCTTCAGATACCAGAAGGCTGCAATGAGGTCTCCATGCAGCCTTCTCTTCTCCAGGCTGAACGGCCCCAACTCTCTCAGCCTGTCTTCATATGAGAGGTACTCCAGGCCCCTAGGCTTTGAAATATCTTCTAGGAATTTATGTTTTTGTTGTACATCTCACAAAAAGCTGGATGAGATACTGCATTCTTGCCTCGCTGCAGAGAACCAAATTCTCCTGAAGTCTCTTGGAGTTTTTTCAGGGAGGACAAAAAGCCAGGATTTTGTATCATGGCATCATTTCCAGTGCACTACACAGTGCCCACAGAAATGACTTGTTCTGGCACAGCTGGGCTTGGTAGGATGCTCCGTGCATGGAGATGGTAGGACATGCCTGCAGGTGCTGAGTAGAACTGAGATCAGTTTGCCTTCTGTCCCAAGAGCCTGGATAGAATGCAAACCTATAGAGAAGGATGGAGAAGAAGGATTTCTTCTTCTCCTGACACAGCTTTTCAGTTTCTTTGGTCAGAGCTTTTTAGGAGGGATGAAAGCAGCATGGCTGCCAGAACACTTGAGAGAAAGCCTGCTGTAGGTTAAGGTTTTTTGTTAGGTAACATCTACTGCAGGTAACTTGCAGCCTTGTTACACTTGAGTTTAAACATTTCCCTGCCTGTCACTGAAATTCAATTTGCAGGAACATCAATTAATCCTAGCTGGGACTCTCGGTGCAAATTGAGAGACTTGGGGCTATATTTTATATCTTTCATCCTCACAGAGAGTATTTACATTGCAAAAAGGTCAGGCTTCCAACAACTAACAGTGGGCAAGCTTCGCATTTTTGAAGTGTTTGAATAGTGCTATTCTAGCACATTTGCTGCAGGTTTTGTTTCCACAAAAATGACATAATCATCATAAATAGCGTTTATTGTATGGCATTGTTCATGCCGTGGATTCATATGGTAATTCCCTGAAGCATCTGTTCCTCCATATTCATAGGTCCTTTAAAGGACCCCAGTTCACATATATAGATCTTTGCATCTTAATATTTCCTGAAATCTGCCATAGATGAAGAGTTTATTTCTCATACGCATGTCAGTGAAATATGGAATATATTAAAGACACCTCAGCTAGATATCCTCTGAGTGATCTTCCAATCTCTGTCCCCTTAAAGGACTTTTTGGAGGATGGGATAGAAGGAGGACATAAAGCACTATGTGAGCAGCTAGGTGGTATTAAATCTGCAGCTGTCTTGGGAAAATCTGGCATCCAGAAGCAGTATTGGCAATGATAACACAGAGCAACACCCTCCAGAACCTGGTTAAGTGCTTTTCCTCTCCAACAAACCTTTTTCAGGCATAATTTAGACTGGAACTACTTGCTTATTTAAAAGAAATCAGACTGCTGTGTAGCAGTGACTGTTATGACACCGGCTTTTGGTGCAACTTCTGATTTACAACCTTTGGTAGGGTTTGTCTGGTCAGGAAGTTGGTCTGAGCTGGGTCCTGCAGTGCATTAATGAAGAAACAAAAGGAAAAAAAACACTTGGCAACTGATAAGTTCCTCAGATGTCAGTTGTTAAAATGAAAGTTTTATGCCGATAACTAAATAATGCAATTTGTTGTCCTGGGATTTACAGAGTTTAGCTCTTCTTTGATGGAGTTGGTGCTGTAGTTATGTGTTCGGGCATAAGGGGAAACTTGGGCTTCAACCAGTGACTGCTATTCAGTTTTATATTGTCATTTGTGAATTACAGTAACATCCAGTCACTCAACCAGTCTGGTCATGAGGCCAAAATTTCACATCCCAACTCACACAGGAGCTCAGCTTTTCAGTATAAAGGATTTTTAGTGCAGGCCAGCAAGAGTGGTAACAACATGAGTTTCATCCACAGAACATCTGTTTTCCTTTCAACATGCAAAGAAATAGAGCTGGGGATGTGAGAACAAACACATCCTCTTTCTCTGTGTCTGGAGCATCAATAGTTTTGTTGTAATCTGTTTGGAGAGGGAGCATATTTAAGAAATGAAGAAGAGAAGAAGGTATTTTCTTGGTACAGGGTATCACAAAAGATGCACCCCGGCTCAGAGAGCCCCACTCATTCTGAAATCAAATATACAGTGAATTACTAATTCTTTAGGCTCTTCAGAAATCCTTTACTCCTCTGCCATACTCTGTCTCCCTGCTGCTAAAGCAAGACCCTCCTCTTAATTATGATCCACCAGAAAGTATTGTTTGCATGGTGTTTCATGTCCTCACTAGCCGCTATCTTCTTTCTGCTGTTCTCTGAAGATGGTGCCAAACAGAACTTTTCACCTTATTCAGTTTTGCTTGACTGTTTTTGTACCGAGTGATCGACTGTAATTCTTTGCTGTGAACCCACAGCAGGGATTTCCCATTCAAATCCTGGGCAGGTCCAAGCTTAGCTTCTAATAGCAGAGGTGTTCAGACATTAATGACAAGCTTCTCTTTCATTCTGGGGGATATTATAAACAGCAGCAAAAAAAAGAGGTGGTACTGCTACCTCTATGAGTGAAGGATGATGTTCTGTTTGCTGTTGGCACCTGTACAATCCCTGTATGACTAAGAGGCCTATATCCCAGTCCACACTCATTTCCTTAAGAAGATCATCACTTCTGTTCCCCTTTGTCATGTGCTCAGACAGATTTTTTTCTCTTCTCACCCCAGACCTGCAGCCTTCAAGGAAGTGATTTTCAGAAGTGACTTAGAAGAGGTTATGACTTGAATAATCCTAACTCGCTTAATCTCTTAGCTCTGAGTTGCATCATGCTGTGCTGATGTGAGTATCAGTACATGTGTACCGCATAGATTAGGCATGGCTCTGGTATGAGGAAGCTGATGTGTAAATCAGGATTTGTCATAGCCACCCTTGATGACAAAAGAATCTCACCTTGTCTAGAGGAGCAAGGTGAGTCATCAGATGTGATGACTTCACCCTACCCATGCATGAGGCAGTGTTAAGCAGTCACATATCTTTTCCTTGTGTGCTGGATGACAGTTAGGAAGGTGAAATATCTTCCATATGAGTTCAGGGAAGTACAGGGAATTTTTAAACAGAAGAAGAAGAAACTTACGGAGAGTCATAGGAACCACTTAGCAGGAGGAAGAAGAGATGAACAATGTTTTATCGGGACAAAGAACCAACATTAAATAAGGTGAAAGGCACATGGGAATTCAGAGAACTGTCATGGAAGACATGACCTGGAGGCCCCATTTTTTTATTTCCTTTGGGTCTCAGTTTGTGGTTTTCATCATAGAATCACAGAATCATAGAATCATTCAGGTTGGAAAAGACTTTTAAGATCATCAAGTCCAACCTCTACCCCAGCACTGCCAAGACCCCCACTAACCCATGTCACTGAGGGTCTCACCTACATGGTTTTTGAACACTTCCAAGGACAGTGACCACTGCCCCTGGCAGCCAATCAGTCAGCACCCCAGGTCCTTTTCCATGAGCAGCTTTCCAACCACTCTTCCCCAAGCCTGTGGTGTTGCATGGGGTTGTTGTGACCCAACTGCAGGACTCCACACTTTGTCTTGTTGAATCTCATACAAGTGACCTCAGCCTGTCAGTCCTGCCTATTCAGATCCCTCTGTGGATGCTTTCCTACCCTACAGCAGAGGAGGGTATCATACCTATATGTGAGAAGAAATGAGGAATTTAGAAACCTAATGTGACATTCCCGTGTGTTGGTGCATGTGCATATGTGTGTTGCATTCTCCCCTTGTGCACCTCTCAGAATGACAATGGTAATAAAAGCTATACTGAACATACAGGGCAATTGGAGGGCTCCTCACCAGGCACAGGAGGTGGTGTATGTACAAATACTAAGATTATATTAGGCCTTTACAGGTGTGTCTGGAGTCCAAGGCAAGGCTAATGCTGAATTTCTGTTGAGAATCCACTTAAAACTGAGGCCTGAGGATGCCTTGGGTCTGCTGAGTGTCTGATCTGGAGAACAGGGTAAGAAAAATGGGACCTAGAAATGCCCTTCAGGTGGTTATCAGGAGCAGCCACCTCCAGACTCTTGTTCTTGGGCTTCTGGTCCTTGTAGGTGTAAATGCACAGCAGGGAATGACATTGCCAGGAACTGGAAACTTGTTGCCTGATGGATCAGTTTTCCCCATGTCTGTTTTTAGCTTTCCAGAAATGAAGTGATGAAAAGAAGCAAGGAGGAAAGTGCAGCCAAAGTTGAAGGTTAGCAGATTATAAACCTTGCTAGGTTTGGTAGGCTCCAGGCTGAGCTGCGCAGTGTTAGGAAAGTGAAGTAAAATTTTAACCCAGACAAAAAGCCCAGTGGTGCATCAGCAAACAACTCCCTAAAATCATGTCTCTGCAAGCACGTCCAGCCGAAACGTCCCTGCAAGCACGTCCATCATGTCTCAGAGGGCTGGGTGATACCTTTTCCGGGGACACACGCCTTTCATGTGATATTTCAGTGCTAAAAGTTCAGTGCTAAAAGAAGAACAATGCTGCCCAGCGTGTTCCAACTTGTGTGAGCTCTGAGCATCTCATTGCCTCTTTCATCCTCCCTCTTCCCTTCTTGATGGTGTTTGTGAATTAAAGTCTGTGGCCATAAAAGGCGCTTCTGCTCATATCCATTGATTACAGGTAGGGGTGTGATTTGTTGCTATGTGAACATGTCGATATGTTCCTGGAAGAGAATGCCTTTCCTTGAAATGCATATAAAAAGTGAACCTGTCTTCAGGCAAGGCAAGCTATGAATGAACACTTCCTAGACACAGCAAGTTAGATATGTGCCAATGCTCTGCCATGAACACTGTTTATTAGAGGATTTCAGAATAAGTTACAGTGTGAAGACATCTATTCAGGAAAACTTAGTGGGAAATGAGTGGGAAGTTAAGACACAGGGAATTTACAGTCCTGACCCTTGGCTGTTGCAGCCATCCAGCCATTCTCCACTGACAGCAATACAGTCTGTGTGTGCTTATCTCACCTGCAATCACTTGTCTGAAGGTTCCCACCAGAAGTAACGACAATTAGTTCAGCAACTGAGCAGAAAAGGTGAATTGGTTGCACAAGCATGAGCTGAATGTAGATAGAAATGTACAAAGTTGTTACTAGCTTATCAGCAATCACTGAATAGGGCAACATGTTGGTGCTTCAACCACTGGCTTTTACCAGCCACCAGGCTGATGTTACACATGTTGTCTCTGGGCACCCAAAGGGTCCCCATAGTTACAACCTGGAGTTTCTCTGTGCGCTTGGGCAGGGTTCTCCCCTTGCTGCTGGTCCTCTCATTTCCTCCTGCAGGTTTTACTATAGGAAAAGAGAATGAGTGATCAGTCCTTCATCATCTCTGCACAGAAGTGTAGACTCCTCTTCCACATCCAAGCCCTGAGGATCAAGCAAGCTGCAGCACTGCAAGAGTGGCTTGTGCACCATCACCCTCTCTTCAGATGCTCTATGGACTTCCTCATAGAATCATAGAATAGTTAGGGTTGGAAAGGACCTTAAGATCATCTAGTTCCAACCCCCCTGCATGGGCAGGGACACCTCACACTAAACCATGCCACCCAAGGCTCTGTCCAGCCTGACCTTGAACACCACGGGGGATGGAGCATTCACAACTTTCCTGGGCAACCCATTCCAGTGCCTCACCACCCTCACAGTAAAGAACTTCTTCCTTATATCCAACCTAAACTTCCCCTGTTTAAGTTTTTCACCTGTTATCCCTTGTCCTGTCACTACAGTCCCTAATGAACTGTCCATCCCCAGCATTCCCATATTCCCCCTTCAGATACTGGAAGGCTGTTATGAGGACTTCCCTGAATCAGCATCTAGCTTGGACAAAGGTGACAGACCTGGGAGCCTCCACAGTAATCAGCAGCAGCAGCCACTTGGGATGAGAACTGGACACCTGGACAATACCTTGGCAGAGAATATGGTGCTTTATAGTGGAGCACTTTGCACCTGCAGAAGGCTGGTTCCCTTGATTGCCTGAAGCCTTATGGAAAATGCTGAAGAAAACTGCATCAAGGGGTGAATTTGGCTTTCTCATGAAGCTTGTTTTTCCTAAGACTAAAGTTCTTCAGTCTGATCAATGACTTTGTATGGCTTTTGGGTTCTCAACAGGAAGCTTTTGGGTGTTAAAGAAGAGCAATCTATGCAAGACCATTAGTCTGTCATTGTGGTCACAGGTTTTCTTGGCACATTCTGTGGAGGACGATTTCTGTTCATGCTACAGAGCATGGACCTCCGCTTTTCTTTATTGTTCTATTCTCTGTGACTGTGTTACTACCCTACCTCTGCCAAATGGATAGTGGAAAATTGTTGACCCCTTTTTTTGGTGATGTCTTTCCCTCTTGCTTTCTCCTTTCTTTTGCCTCCACCTCACTGCATGGAACTAGCGGAGTTCAAGAACTGGTAACCTAAAACCGTTGTTCCCTCTTGTCTCACCAGGGAGCTGGGGCTTTTCAGGCAGCTTAACAAACAGCAGTATGAACATAGGGCTGGTTTTGCAATAGGTGTCTTTAATTTAGGCTGGAAAGAGAGGAGAATTTCAGAATCAATACTAGGAAGCTGTTAACATCATTGCCAGGCCAAGAGAGGTTCTTCTCTCAAAAGCAATGGTAAAATTTGCCCTTCAGAGCTCCACATTTGTTGTTTCTGGCTGTCTGTGGTCAGGCTCTTTCAGTTTACAGGAAGAATTGTCCATCAAGCCATCCTTCCTTTCCCAGTACCGCTCCTTTAAACTGTGCCTGGGCTGTTGGCATCCAGCTGTCTGCTTTCAGGCTCAGCCAACATCACCAGGAGTAAAGGCCGTAGAAGCATTGCTGCCCTTTTCTGGCCCTGGCGTTTACTTTGAGTGTGCTCAGGGCCGTGTTCACAGCCTAACTCTCTACTGGAGGCGATGTGGGTACCCGACTGGGGGCTCTGGGGCAAAGACAGCCCTAAGCGGGAGGATGGAAGTCAGCTAAAGAGAGCAGATGTAGCCTTGCTGCTGGGCAAAGAGGACTTAAACCTGGCAGATCATGTCCTTATCAGTAGTGAGAGGAAGGGATTATGAATGTGCACAAAGCTTTGACACTGTGAACTTTTTGAACAGCTCCTTTAGGAGCTGTATTTTGAACACAAACACAAAAACACACACACACACACACACAGAAAAGCAATCAAACACAGTGAGAACCCGTGGGGAGAAATGAAACACAAGAAAGAATCAGTGATAGGTGAGAAGGGACATGGAGAGATCAGTGCATCCCTTGTACAGGAAGAATTGCATAAAAAGCTAATAATGCTTTATATTGCCTTAATAACACCCTTTTATAGCTGCCTGAAACCTGCATACTCAGCTAATTTACCATAGCAATGCTCGCAGACCACATTGCTTCAGGTTACATGTGAACAGGCACAGCTGACTTGCCCGCATTCACACATGGAGCAATGGCAAAACTGGGAAAAACAGCCCTGAATCCTCCCCTATAGAAAGTACCTAATCCAAAATTCCCTCTGCAACAAGATTTGTTCACCTCCTTGCTCCTCTGCCAGTGAATGGAAGCACTTGCATAGAGCACAGGGAAGATGTATAGACCACAAAACTTGCAGAGATCCAGTTTTTCTTGTGGTTCCATGCGAAGAGACAGGATGGAAAGGAAGCAGGAGATGTGTAGAAAGTACACAAAGGGTAAAGTGATACGAGGGTGGCATGGAGATGCATGCCTGCAGAACAGCACTGAAACTGGGAACATGCCAGACTACGTGGTGGGAGGGACTGGTCTGTACTGAAGGGGTTGAATACTTTTTTTCTCTAGAAAAACTTGAATTTTCCTTTCTATGTGTCAATGAACGTGGGGTACAGCTGCTTATAGTCAGAATGGCCACAAGAAAGACGCCCCAGTAATTTGAGAGAACAAGTGTATTGAATCCCCTTGCAGGTGGTTACTCATTAAATGAAGGTAAAAAGCCAAAACCAGGCAGGTATTGCAAGGGAGGAATGAATAGTTAAACAAGCAGAATGATAAACATCTGAGTTACTTATTAACTTCTGCCTTTTGTAACCCCAGCAGTCCTTAAGTTGTTTACTAGGAGATCAAAACACAGGGCAGTGCCAAAAAGTCCTCAACCTTTAATAACACATAGTACGCTTCATCTCTCCTCGCAACACGTGGCCCTGGGCTGGACAGTGAGGACAGCACTGCCCTCTACTGATGGGTTCCCCCCTCTTTTAACACGCCCAACATCGGAGTACCGGTGGGTCAAAGAGAAACCCCTGTAGGATAGGGTGGATTGAAACATAACCCCTTCTTTGGTGTGTCAACTGCCACAAGTTGAGAGAGAAGAGGAGGAATAATCGACTTGCTCTGTGTGCACATCCTCAAGCATCTTCTCCAGGATGTTCATTACAGATGGGATACTGGAGCAGCTGAGCTTTTGATCTGACACTCCAGGGGCACACTTATGGTCTCAGGGCAGAATCTGGGCTGGAAGGAAAAGGGAGGGACTTAAATGCTCCAGGAGCAATCACGGTGAAAGCAATGCAGCATACTTGGCAGGGTGAAAAACAGGCGGATGCTCATCTGTAAGAAAAGGGTAATTTCAGATGTCTTCTTCCATCTGGCGCCGCTTGTTTGCCCTCCTGCACCCAGCTACATCCAGTCTGGAGTGTTGCCTCAAGCAATGTCTCTCCCTTGCTGTCATTCTTGATGTTGTCACTTGTTATTGAATCCTGTCACTTGGTTTAACTGAGAACATGCTGGTTGCCATCTGCAGGAAAGACTGAGAAGTAAGGTGGCAATAATCACTGCAATTGGGGGTTCAGCTGAGCTGCGCTAGAAGCTGGCTCTTCTTTATGATGGCTGACTGGAGCATCCTGAGGGATGTGAGAAGACTTCTGAAGATGTGTGTCCTTGAAGAGGAACAGCTCTGCCCTGTGGTGCACAGGAAGCTCTTTCTAAGTTTAATACCTGTGTTTTTAACTAATATAGCTTATGCGTAAGGAAAGTTGCTCTGGCAAGGAGCTCAACCTTCAACACCCCAATCTTTGCTTCATTCAGAGGAGGTAAATCTGAAGAAATGAGCAGAAGCACTCAGCACCATCAATACGGATGGACAGAGCCTCATAGGAGGAACAGGGTGTCCAGTGCTGGTGGGGGCCCAGGAAACAGGGAGTCAATGTTAGACCACAATAAGCTAAGCCAAGGAAAGCCTAGCAGTGCCTCTGGGGATAGAGACTGCCCTGTGAATAAAGCCTGAAAGGATGCAAGTCTGGTTTGTGTTCTGTCTTCCTTCTGCTCAGCCTCTAATAATACCCCTCGTTACTATAGCCAAGAACAACAATAGCCACTTAAAAATACCAACTCTTGTTCGTCAACATCAGCTATCACAGAAGTCAAAAAATGCCCATTTGCTGGGACCAGCTTGTTCTGCTGCTTGACCCTATTTTGCTATGCTCAGCTTTAATGTTTTTCCTTAACAATTCCACAGTAAGGTTTTATTTTCCAGGTCCCAAACAAACTGCAGGGTGTACGCTGAACAATGGGAGACTTTGGCAGCACTCAGGTTCCTCCTCTGTGCCAGAAAAGCTTCTCTGATGGCCCTGAGTTCCTCTTTACCCCCCTCTGCCAGAGGCTGACATCAGGGAAAGAGAAAATACAATTGAATGCCATCAAAAGTAATGTCCTGTTTATTTTCCTGCTAACAGAATTATTTTCAGGACATTTCAGAAATGGGAGCAAGGGGAGGGGTGGGAAAATCAGAACAAGCACAGGTTTGGATTTCGTTAATTGCTAGCAGAGAAGAACCTAGAATCAGCACCAAAACGCAGGTCAGGGACAGGATAAATGAAGCTGTACATATGTCATGTGTCCTTGTTTAGCCTTCTGGGAGAAGACCATAAAGAGCTGGAGAGGTTTCTGTTCCAGAAGAAGGATAACGTGATCTGTTAAATATGTTTGTGACCATACTCCAGTTTAATTATTGCTGTGTGGGACAGACTCTCCAGAGCAGCACTAGCACCAGCACCAGCATGGATTTACCAGAGGAGTAAAAGGAGACTTGGGCTCCTCACAAGCAGTGGCTGCTGATGTTCGCTCTTGTGTAAAACAATGTGGTTGTGCAGTGGCACGGTGTTTTCCTTGCTATTCCCAGGGTTATGTTAAAGAAATGGGAGAGCCAGGCTGGCATTGCTTGGTTTCCGAAAGGGACAGGTCTTACTGTATCTCTTTTCACCTCTCCTCCTTCCCTACCCATACCTGCAGCAGTGAAAATGAGGCAGCCTCTGTCCAGGCAGGAGTGGAAATCAGAGGCCAAGTATGCTGCTCTTCACCGTGTGGTCTCTGGACCACCTCTGCCCGCTGCTGCATGGGGGATGTGCCTCTTCTGGTAACCACTGCAGGTTATGCTCTTCCCACTGCTCTAATTGCAACTCCCATCTCTGCAATTACAACTGCTGTAAGTGACGTGGATCAATAATGAACTGATGAGACAGAGCCTTTCCTGAGGCTACTGCATGGAGCAGGGGATGAGGAAGGGAACAGGGGGCTTTCCAGCTTTCAGTTCACCACCTCCTGTCTAGCCAAGGTCAGTAACAACCCAAAATTAAGTGGTGCAAAGGGCTGATTCAATCATGACCTCCCACTGAGGTTGCTGCCTGCTCCCCACTGAGCCCTATAGGTCTGCCAGGCTGAGCTGACCACACTGCAGATGATGGGGAAGGGAAGATATGGGGAGGGGATGTTTGACCTGTCACCTCCTCCTGACATCAGGCTGATATCAGCCTTAACTGGGGATGGGGTCATGGGTAGGATGGGGGAATTGACCTTCCTCTCCCTTCCCCAGGCCACTTCAGGGGTGTCTTACAGCTAAATGTGCTATAAAATGAACAGGCAATTTTCCAAGAGAAGTAGTCCTTTCCATAGGCAAGAGTGGATGAAGCCATGAAACATCATTTCTGTCCTTTGATACAGCATTGAGACCTACACTTCAACTAAATTTTTAACAAAGGCAAGCTACTTGTCTGTGTACTTTCAGCTCCCTTCCCTTACCTATTCCCATTATGGTAGGGACTGCAGCCATAGCGTTTTTTCTCTCTACAATTATTTTCCAGCATAAATTGCTTTCCATTGTTCCAGTCCAGCCACCTAGGGGAAAAGCAAACGTGCATGAGCCTTGATTTCCATCTGTCTTGCTAGTAAAGCAGAAATGCAACACCTAGTTTCTGAGACAAAGCTAACAGTAGATGATCAACACCTGCTCCGCACTGGGGAAGAACAGTGGTGGTGATGGGAAAGAACATGGGGCCTGCTCTGCCTGCCCTGGCAGAGTGCCCTTTCCCATTGCCTAGGAGTACCTTGGTGGGATTTGGGTTTGAGATGTGTCAGGTTGGGCCCATACTGATAAATAGAACAAAGCACAGGCTGAAACCTTGTCCCAAAGCTGTGTCTTCTGCTTAGTTGCTTACACAGGTACTGGCCTGGTTTTGGAGGCCATTCCCATGAGGCAACATGGGTCTAAGTGCAGGAAGACGGGTGGATGTGAGCTATGCTGCCTCACAGCACCAACACCAGGGAAGGTCCATAGAATCATAAAATGGTTTGGATTGGAAAGGGTCTTAAGAGCATCTACTTCCAACCCTCCTGCCATGGGCAGTGCTGCCTCACACTAGACCATGTCACCGAAGGCTCTATCTAACCTCACTGGTGTGGACATCACCTTCAGCCCTAATCCAATCCCACTAAAGAAAATGGAAAGGTCTTTTGGTTGCTTCAGAAGTCTCTGTGTCATGTCCTAAACTGAATCCAGGCCAACACGGGATCAGACCAACTTCATATAAGCAGCTTTGGACTGATGTCAGCGGAGCTGTTGATACCAATTTCAATAGCATCAGTGGGCGAGGGCTGCTTGAAAGCCAGGTCTGCATGTCTTATGTCAGGTTGATGAACTTGTAACTGTGAGCATGCCACAGTCCAGTCAAGGTAAGGTTTAGAAATGTGGCCCAGACAATGGTTAATGACTGACCTATAGAGTAAGAATAAACTACTGCAGTGTGAAATCTGTTAACCCCACGCTTAAAGCAGCCTGGTTGTAGACTCCCTCCACAGATAAGGATCCTTTCGAAAGGGAATGGGACTTCATAAATCATTAATCTTTTCCAAGGAAGATTTACACTTTTCTCTAGTGTTTTTGCTATGTTTTAAAAGCAGGTACTTTCTACTTTTTTCCCACTGCCAAAATTCTTCTACAACTCCCCAAAATTTGGAAGGATGGAACCAAGCACTGTGATAACATGTGAAAAAGAAATCAAGACCAAAAGGTAGGTGGCCATTGGACGTGTAAATACATGTATATGCCTGTAGGTCTCACTTTTTATATATGCAAATATTAGGTGCAAAATAATTTGGAAAATTATCTTGCAATAAGTGCCACTTCTTGATTATTCTTGGTAGCACAGTGGGCATCTTTTGTCTTGGCTACAGGGCAGACCAAAACTCTCTGATCAAGGCCCAGACCCTCCTGTGCTAAGCACTAGACAGAGCTCTGACAAAAGAGTTGAATGGAAAGGATGCCAGGCTATAGTATATCTATAAATGCCATATGGCATTTCTATAAATCCAGATCCAGAAAGTGAAATTCACAGAGAGGGAGTTCAGGTGATGCAAAAAATGCCTTTTCTTTTCCCTGTTCCTTTTCTTCTGCAATGTGATGGAAAATCCTACTGATTGGTGCAAATTGCTGTAGCTTCAGCCTCTGGGACGAGAAGCTGATCATCCACTGAGAACACGACCAAGTAATAGCATGCTGCCTTTATCTGAGCAGGTTTGCAGAGCTGATGAGTTTGGTTTGTTTACGGGGTTGGTTAAGGTGTGCTGTATGATTGCACAGGAGATGAGGGTCTGAAGGGCACTTCTATCAAAGGAAGCAAATACCTGAAACACAAAGAACTGAAGCTGTTCGGTACCAGCTGTGAGGCCAGCCTTTGCTGGTGTAAACACAGTAATGTTTCTGTCCTGCCTGCAAAATGCAGCTTCTCCCAAAACAGCTGGATGCCAGAGGCTCTTTGCCAATGGATCCTAAGAAATCTCTGTCTTCTGTTCAGAACTCTGCATGGTGGTTCAATTCAGCGGAGCCATTCTCTTCCCACAGGCTGCCCAGACATAACCCCAGCATTACAAACCCACAGGAAAATGCTGCAGAGCTGCAGCTCACCAGAGACTCCTAAAAGCTTTGTCTGAAAGAACTCTCTGAAGGTGTCTAATCCAAGTGGGAATCCCCAATGTTGTATCAGACCAGCCATGGTTTGTCTAGTCAAGTCTTGACGCCATTCAAGGATAGAGGTCCCATTTCTTTTCTTGGCTGACCTTCCCACCCTCCTAATGAGACAGACATTTTCCCTAATGGCCTGTCTGAAACTTCCAAACTGCAATGCATGGCAATTGTTGCTTCTGCTGCCATTTGATACTACTGAAATGCACTTGTCTCAGCCATCTTCACCCCTCCTTAACACGTGGGCAAGGACATAAAAGCCAGACAGTACTTCTCAGCATTTGTATACATTGCTTGCTCTGTAGAAAAGAAGGCACAGGATATATATGCAGACTAGGGATTAACTAAGACCAAGCCATGTCCTGGTTTCAGTCCATAGTCCATTCTCTGGCACTGTTTTAGCTCATGGCTTCTAACCGCCTCCCAGAGAATGCCCATGCTCAGCATGAGCCAAGGACTCTTCCCAAAAGACAATATAGATGAAGCCATCCAATATCTTTAAGCCACAGAGGTTTAGCTATACAAGCATACTCCATGGCACATCCAGGGTCACAGGAGTGGGACTCGACCTATTTTGTCACATCCTATTTTCATGTTTATATATGTAAGTATATAAACATTCCCCAAAATATGCCTACTCTTCAACGCCAGCTGCCACCTCATCCTTTGCACTCTCCAGCATACCCTTCATGCTACCTCTGGGGACACAACATGAACATCCAGGTTTGTGCCATAGGAATCCCACTCTGGTGGTGCTGGTGCAGTACTCCCACATTATTTCACATAATATATGTAAGGTTTAGTAATAACTCTGTTTTAGATCACATAGACAGTACTTGGAGCATACAAGAGATGCCAGGTTAGGTGATAAGCAGCACAAATACGATCAGTCAGCTGGAGAGAACTAGTCCTCAGCAGTGTGGGTGAGACCACCTCCAAGGGATGATGTATAAGCAGTGGTGATGTAGCTGCAGGAATGAATAGTGGGTTATTCATCAAAAGATGTATAGAATTGATGAGTTGAGGCTTACTGTCTTTCTGTTACCATGCAGGAAGAACTGGGCAAACAGCTCAGCCTTACTCTTTCAAATGCAGGCCAACATGGTCACCATAATCATCCTAACTGCCCCTGAATGCTGGTGACTCAGGGCAGGTTAATTCTTACTGAGGTATACACTCAAGAAGGGAAGTCCATTTACGAACCTCAGGGCATCCTCTACTTACATCCTCTGGGATTTTCCCACTCATGGGCTATGAGTAAGGACAAGCTACCACACCTCTGAAAACAACTGAAAGCTGAGCAAAGCAATAGCACCTAGAGCATCTGCTAGCCAGGCTGGTGAATTTTCCTCTGGGCTGCAATCCTGCATCACTTGTAGTCAGGAGATAGCAGTCATTGGGCTCAGTGAACAACATCACACCCATCTCAGAGAGGGGAAGAGCAAATAAAACCTCTTCAGCTTGAAATGAGTGGGAAAGGAAGCATTTCCCTCAGTTATATGCATTAGTGGTGGCAGTCCTGGGGTAATGGTTGGAATTGATGATTTTAAAGGTCTTTCTCAACCTAGCTGATTCTATGATACATTCAGCAGAAGAGGTGAAGTGGACCAATTGTTGACTGCAGTGATACCTCAATATTTGAAACTTGGGCACCTAATGAAGTATTTGGATAGGAAATTTAAAACTGAAGAATGGTCAAATAGCACAACTTTAAACAGTGGATCCACAGGCCCTGGGGAGGGCCCAGCGTCACCATGGAGGTACATCTTTCCTCTGCAGGCTGAGTGTGCATAGTCTCTTTCATTGGTCTTTTGGGCTTGGCACAAGCATCTCCTCCCATGAACTGTGTGGGAGGCAGCTCTGCCTCTATATGGAGGAATGATGGGGGATGCCATCATGCCCCAGCCAGAGCCCCGGGAGTGCCTGAGATGGATGCAGTTCCCCCTATAGTGAACAGGCAATGAGCTTGGTGTGGCCACCTAACAGAGCCTGAATCAGGCACCAGGGCCCCAGCATCTCTGCTCAGCACTTTACCAAGTGGTACCCACTGATCCCCATGGAATGCTTGCCTCTGCCTTGGCTCTGGGGCATGGCCGAGGCACAAGCATATGCACTGCTGGCAGTCAGCAGTCAGATAGGCTTTCTGCTCTCATTAAACCCAGCTAATTAATTTGCAGCATTGATTGCTTTCTACAATATATCTGCCCCTCATTTAACATTTGGGTACCACAACAGAGAGCAAATAAATCCGAAGCTATACAAGTTGATTATATTGGTAGCATAACACGAAAGTCCTGTTAGAAACAACTGAGTTGCCTTTATGGTCCACAAAGGACATTTTGATCTGCTATAACTGAAGCTTTTTACATCCACAACTAAAAAGATTCCAGCATTACCACATAGCCAAAAGTCCCAAATATTTGTCCCTGGTTGGGAAATTGAGTTTCAAAGTTTCAAAATAATTGTTTTGTTTTCTGTGTTTGCTTTCTTTTTTTTCAAGTACGAGCATTATGAAAGAGTCAGTGCAAGAGAAAACACGCACACAGCTGAGACCCTTCTCCCTCCTAAAGCAGGAAAGGAAAACTGCACAGATAACAGCACTAATGTAAATCCTCAGGGTGTGAAGCCTTGCAGGACTTCTCCCATCTCGTGCTCCCCATTACTTTCATGCCAGTGGGCTCCTGCATTTAGATCTCATCCAGAGGCTAAAATAGGTAGATTTAGCAAATAAATTCCAAGCCTTATAGCTGTGAAGATAGTAACGTCAGGAGGGAAGAAGCTCTAACCTGTGACATACACACAATGCTACAAGAGAGCTGTATGCTCCCGAAGCCACAGGATAACTCATGGGAACAGGAAAACAGCACGCTCTAGTGGGGAAATTATTAATATCTATTAGAAAACAAATCACTGCACTGACTACTCCATGTGAAAGCAGCAGCTGCTTTGTATCTCTATCTGTGTTTATTCTCCCACCCTTATGGATCTCCAGTCACTTGTTGCCCCATGTGGCCATTAGCCTAGGGAGAGAGCTAGTACCTCCAAGGCTGTCCCATCTCCTGTTAAACAGCTTGGTTCAGTATCTCTTTCAGATACCACACGTGGAGCCTCACCCTCTGGCTTGCTGAGTGCATTTGGCATATTGTATGTTCACCTGTGCCAGTGTGGCAGGGTGCAGGGAGGACACTTGCGTCCGTGACAGCAATGGCAAGGTGCTACCTTGGAGCAGGAATTGGAGGGCTCCTTTCCTCTCTCCCTTTCTTTGCCACCCAGTGGAAAACTCCCATCTCCATTAAGAATGAGAACTCATTATTGGTGAAACAGAGACACCAATCAGCCATTAGTTGTAACCATTAATGAAAAAACTAATGAGGTGCTGAGATCCCCTGCACTGACTGAAATGAGTTAATCACATCTCGCTGCTCAGAGACCCATTAATCTGTGCGCATGCTGATGTTTCCCATTCCTTTGCTTATTACAGGAAATAAAAACATTGTTCCAGCTTCATTTACTTGCATCTGCTGGCTCTCTCTGCTAAGCTGTGAAGCCACGTAGCTGTGGGCCAGACTTGCAACTGATGACAAGCAGTGAAGTTCCTTTGGCCAACAAGAAGCCCCATAGAGAGGACTATCACTGATGGAATGGCACAAACACCATGGGAAGCAAACACCATGCACACAACCACATAAACCAGTGATTTCTTATTGCCCCTGGCTGCTGGTTTAAAATATTATTCCAGCTCCTGCAGTAGCAAGAATTGAAGTGCCACCAGCGCACCTCACTCCTCCTGAAGCAGCTCCTAGGCTTTTCATTTCATTCCTGCTAGTGGTGAACAGTAACCTCACCTGGTTCAAGCAGGTTATCTGTGGGATGGATGAGTAATTGGGAGCAATAGTAACTGAGGTAGTCTGGTGTAAATTTGAGCTAAAGGTTTATCTCAGGTGCTGTTGGTATTACCTGCTCTCAGACTTCTGGAATGGTCTTAGCATCCCTTGAATCCATAGACTTGTTTAAGTCTCTATTTTCATCTGGATGGAGTGGAGTTAACTTTCTTCATAGCAGCCCATATGGTGCTGTGTTTGGGATTGGTGGTAAAACACTGTGTTACCCCACATCAGAGTTTTGGCTGTGGCTGAACAGCATTTGCAGTGTAAAGACCTTCCCTGTGCCTCACTCTGCCCATCCCAGCAACTCACCTGGGTTAAAAAAGAGGTTGTGCAGGGACACAGCCAGGACAACTGACCCAAATTGCCCAGAGGGTTATTCCATCCCATTTAACGTCAACCTTGGCAATAGGATGGGATGGAGGGAGAAGGAGTCTTTCCAAGGTGAATGCTGCTTAGACGCTGGCTGGGCATTGATCTGCTGGTGGGAGGTAGTGAGCAATTGATTGGCTTTACATAACTTGTTTTTCCTTCTGCTTTCACTGATTAAACTCTATCTCTACCCATCAGTTTTCTTGCTTTTGTTCTTCCTGTTCCCTCCTCCATCCCACACTGGGGAGAAGGGGATGTGAACAAGTAGCTCAGTGAGTGCTTGGCTGCAGTCCAGGGTCAAATCACAACCATATGTGCTCCCCAAAGCATCACTAGCCTAATTCACTCCTGGCTCACCTACTTTGGCAGACTAAACACATGGTTAAAATGCTATTTTTTCCCCCAAAGTTTTCTAGAAGCTCTATTGCCTTTATTTCTATTCAGCCTCTCTTGACCTTCACTTCTATTTATTTCTATTTCCTTACCTACCTATTCAAACCAAATCCTCAAACAACAGAGCTTGCCAGCTTGCAGAACTTCACAACCAACTCTTTGATGTTCCCAGTGATGAACCATTATCTGCCTGTGCCTCCACTGCTGCAGGCAGAAGCTTGGTGCCTTATCAGTGTCTTGGGGAACTTGCTCACAACATACCCACCCTCTGACATCTGAACATAAGGATGTGTTATACAAAGTCCTCCAATGCTCAAAGGAGAAATAGGAGTGGAAATCACTTTTTCCACTGTTTTCTACCACTCAGGCATGTGTGCAGGCTGAACACATGATGTGGCTCCAAACTGGATGTGCTTCAACACACAGCTCAAGTGTGGCCAGTCCATTCAAACACCCAGCCCCGCACTGCAGGTTTGGGCTGAGGCAGCGATGTGCAGCTCCCCTGGATGATGACAGCTTTTTGGGACCAACCCCAGGAAGGCAAGGAGGGAAACACAAAATTCCGCATGGGAAAAAACTCTGTAAGGTGTTTTGGAGGATTGTTTAGGCCATCCTTGGAGGACGCCTTTGTAGGCTTGGTTTGGACATCCTTGGAGGAACGTGATGGAGCTGCAGCGTTAGTGGCATAGGATGGGATGCTTTTCCTACTGATCTAGTGTCTGTGTGGACAAGGAGATGGCTGGCAGTTGCTGTGTAACTCTGGAGTCTGATTATGTGGAAAAAGTAACTATTCTGGGAGGTGTCCTGTCTTAGTAGGAGTGTTAATGTCACAGACACAGACATATTCCCATATGGGTATATTTATATTCTGCCAGCCAAAGGTTACCTTAGAAACTAAGGAGTAAAGCAACACAGTGAATTTCCTATATGAGAAAATTAAACTGAAACCACTGAGATTTACTTCTGCATAGAAATACCTAACCTTGGAGAAGTTTTCACATTTTATTTCACATTGCCTGGAGATAACAAGAGGTAATGAGATCTGCTCCCTGAAAGGCTGCAGGAAAGACAAGTGAAACCAGAGATTTTTAAAGGTGGCAAGGGACTCCCTTGCCTTTTCATTCCTTGGGTTTAATTGCTACCCTGAATGTAAGCCATCAAAGGAACCTATGCCATGAACTGAAGCCATATTGTTCCCCTGTGGGTACTTTGTTTCTTCATTTGATGGTATAAGCAAAGTCCTTTGTCCAACTCCTGTGGTCGATCCATCTGTCTGAATGTTGCTGTTGTCGCTGCATGTCATAGTGGTCTCAGGGGGTCTTCAGATGGTAATTTAATGCAAATGACTTTCCTGATGAAAGCATTGCAGACCTGGAAGCTGCATTTCAGTGCACTCCTTGTGCATGGACCTGAAACAAAATGCAAAGTGATTTTTCAAGAGCAAACTGTTCCATTTATATACACCACTTTCTTTTGCTTTGCTAAGGATGACAGAGAACAGAAGCTGCGTGGAGACCTCAGCAGCCTTCCAGTATCTGAAGGAGGCCTAAAAGGATGCTGGGGATGGACTCTTCCTTGGGGACTGTAGTGATAGGACAAGGGGTAACAGGTTCAAACTTAAACAGGGGAAGTTCAGGTTAGGTATAAAGAAGAAGTTCTTTACTGTGAGGGTGGTGAGGCACTGGAATGGGTTGCCCAAAGAAGTGGTAAACGCTCCATCCCTGGCAGTGCTCAAGGCCAGGTTGGGCAACACAGTCTAGTGGGAGGTGTCCCTGCCCATGGCAGGGGGGTTGGAACTGGATGATCTTAAGGTCCTTTCTAACCCAAATCACCCTATGATCCTATGAAATTCGTTGCACCTCCTCTGCACAGTGGCAAGTATGAAGGTACACAGCCACTGTGAAGGCCAGTCCAGTTCAATAGCCAGCCCAGGTTAATACTTCTGCTTTCTCTGTTTGGAACAACCCTGTGACCAACATGGTTACAAAAGCTCTGGGCAGAAACCAGGCTTTGGGACCTGGAATGACTAGGGCAGCTTCTTGGACTTCTGTGCTTCTACTTTCCACTCATTTAGGTTGGAGATGTAAGGAGGAATACTATGAGGGTGGTGAGGCACTGGAATGGGTTGCCCAGGGAAGTTGTGAATGCTCCATCCCTGGCGGTGTTCAAGGCTAGGATGGACAGAACCTTGGGTGACATGGTTTAGTGTGAAGTGTCCCTGCCCATGCAGGGGGGTTGGAACTGGATGATCTTAAGGTTGTTTCCAACCCCAACTATTCTATGATTCTATGATTTTCAACAAGTGTGACCCTGGCTGGGCTGTATCCATTAATGGTGGTTAATATCCCACCGATGCAACATGTTTAGAGCCTGAGTTTAAAAGTAATGTGTGAAGCAGCTCCTGAGAACTTGGTCCCCTGAAGGTCCCACTGGAAAGCAGCTCTTACTGTGACCATCAACCATTGCCTTACCTGAACAGGAGCTTCCTGAGCTCCTTACTGACTATTACATCATTGCCTGTATCTGAATAGGAGTTTCCCTGTGATTGCTTCTGGAGTTTCTACTGCTTATCAACCAGAGTTGTCACATTTCAATGGGCAACTTGCATCACTGCTAGGCCATCTATTTGACTCATACCCTTAATGAATGGAAATAGAATACAAGGCAACTGAACAGCTTATGACACCCACAAGAAACAGCTAAGGTAGCATCTCCCCATGTAAAGCCATGGTCATGCAGATGAGGTGGTGTGTCATGCTAAAGTGATACCTGATCAAAGATGTCCAGCTCCTAGATGAGTTCTTCTAATGGACAGCCTAGGCCATCTATGACTAAAGTGCTTGTGTGATCATAGCAGCTAAATTAGGCCCTTAAAATAGAAAGCTTGGGTGGATCCTCAGCATCTCTCCTATGAAGGGAGCCAGGTCTGTCAAGAGAACAGTGAGTTGAATCTCTTCCCAAGTTACGGCTTTTTGAGTCTGCCTTGGTTTCCCTTATACATATCACCTAAACAGAGCATGATCCATCAGGAGATCATACATGTATAAAGCTTAAGTGTTTTCTCCAGAGAGTCCTAGAGCTGACATAAACTGAGCAGTGTAATGCCCATGACCACAAGCTTTCCAGCAGGCTGAAAGCATGCTGATGTGACTGAAGAGTCCAATACACTGTTATGTGACAGAGGAGGTCATAGGAGCTAATGTGAGTATTGTGGGAAGAAGTGTGCACAAACACCTTTGTTTTGATTACAATAAAAAATTTATTTCAATTTGTATCATACTGAAATATTAAATAAATAAAAAGTCAAAGAATGATTGAATGACACTCCCCATCATCAGAGAAAAAGCATTTATTATCATAATCAATTGTGTAGTCAAAGAAAAACAGGAAGAAAATCGGTCAAGGGAGAAAAAAGTGCTCGAGATTTGGCTTTGGTAAAAAACGTAACACATATTTCAGGAGCGCTTTGGAAACTTTGCAGTGGTGGCAAATACAGTACGAGTCTGAAACCTTGACACGTTGCTAAATGTTTCCTTTTGTAGTTCTCTTCAACAAAATAAACCCAGGATGTTTCCAGCAGGAACGCAGTCTTCCACATTGGCAGTGGGAATTAAGTCTTCCCTCAGCATCATCTGTTGGAATCTCCTTATTTTGAAGGCATTTGAAAGAGCAGAAAAACTGTGGAGAAACTGAGACAAATATCCGACAGAACAGTCAGTTGCTTAAAGGGCTCTAAAAAACGCTCCTCTGGAACAGAAATGTGATGGCACAGGCTACCCCTCATCCGGCAGCTGGGAGAGGTCCACTCTGCTCTCCACACGCTCTGAAAAATGGACATCAGTGGTACACAGTTACTGCTTGTTCTTGGCAAGAGAATTAGATGGGAATCGCAGCTTGTTCCATGATGAAGACACTAAATCTACCCACAATCATACAAGCCATGATGTTTTTATATGTGCTGTCAGAGGCAGAATATTCAGGGAAAACTGGAATATTAATTTGAACAGCAAAAGGAAACGTTCAGAACACCACAGGCGAGACGACAGCTGATTATATTACCCCTTTGACCCCAAACTGTCACCTTTGATAAAAACCCTCAAAATCAATGGGATTTGGGTACCAAACCCCCATGAGAGATACCATCAGCATCTTACATGGAGTCTTTTTCCTCTTATAGTTGCTTTGCTTGTATTACTGTGACATCTCATCAGAAGCACATTGATTAACAACAATTTAAACAGTGAGAATGCTTAAATCAAACAAATGAACATGGAGCAGGTAGAAATGTTTCACCCTTTCACAAAGGACATGTAGAAGACAGTAAGCCCGTTGAATTCACTGTGCCTGTGACATGCAGGTGAGTTCTGCTGCCCACCATACTGGGAAAGGGCTTCTTGACATGAGGATCATGAACCGGCCTCAGCATGAGAATGTGAAAACCCTGCCCTTTCCATATTGCTAAACTGAAGGGTTGCATGTGTACAGTAAAGGAAACCCAGTTCTCTGTGCAGACGTTTGGCATCCTCAGCTCTTTATACATCACGGATCCAGTAATACTCATGTTGGCAAGTGGTGCCCAAACTAGGGATATTCTAACTGACCATGCCATTGTGCCATGAACTCCTGCCTTGGAGGGGAGCTCACTGTTAACAACTGGCATGGAAAAACAAGGGGATAAATCTTGGCCTGAAGCACATCATTGGTCAAAGGGCTGTGCTTTCACTGAGCTCAAATACTTATCTGCTTGGTAATGCTGCCATAACTGGTGCATGGAAGAGGAGTCATTTAGATCATGATTTCTAAATTGCCACAAACCCCAACCACTGCAATACATTAAAAATGAAATATGCCATTTTATTCCAAGCCTGATTGAAACTCCCTTGAAGTCTATGGCAAGAACTCCCCTGGCTTCAGCAGAAGTGAAAATGGGTTAATAATCCATGAATCCTATTTTTCATGATATCAAGAAGGATAAAACCCTGTTCTCCCTTCTTTACTACCTGAACTCTGTTCTTGGATTCACACTTTATCTGTCCTTGAGGATTAAAAGCATTGATTCCAGAAAATCAGGAGATATAAAATCTCTACTGTTGGTTCCCTCCTCTCACTGCCTGACATTACTGACATTAATACACTCCTTCCTCCAAAGATGCACATGATTTTGAAATCTGGCTTACACTGTAGGATCACCTTGTGTAGATTGTGTCCTTGTAGATGCTGCTACCGGGCAAAAGATTCTTGGTGTATTAGTAGCTGATATCCCAACCCATGACATTTCTCCACTTCAAATAGAGACCTTGGAAAGAGACATCACTTTCTAGAATTGTAAAAAAATAAGACGAAAAAGTTTCCTTGGAACATTTTGGATATTTTCCTGTAAAAATGGTAAAAGCTACCTTTAAAAATGAGTCTTTGTTTGAGTCTGCTCAAACACGATATAGGAGCTGTCACTATTGGTTTTGAACTACAAAAGTATACCACATGGAGGCTACACTTTGGTTAATTCCCCCCCTTATAAAAAGGTTTAATTTAGGGTTTCTCATCTTAAAAAAAGAAAATCACATCTTTTGCACAATTAGAAAAGGCACATATAAATGACTGAAAGAAAAAAGTCCACATTCCAACCTTCAATTGATTAAATAAAAATGAGCATTCCAGAGTATTTCCCACCAAATAAAAAAGAAATAAAGATTATAGATAACCAAACAAGACAAACAAGTGGCTAAAAAGGCCATTTTTTTGCTGGAGTTTCCAGTATTGTTTTCTGTCTCATTATGGCTGTATAGGAAGCAATATTAAATAATATATCATCGGCCATGATTTGATCCATGTTTATAAACACTATCAATGCAGAATGAGGCAATGGTTGAAATATTTACTACTCCAGGCAACTTCATCATGTTTTCTCCTTAACACAGCATGGAACCAGAAGTAGCAACAGCAAACAGCAGAAACAGCTCAAAAAGAAGATCAACAGCAGAAGTGAATTCATTTCTTTGAGGTAATCCTTACTATGATGTTCACAGCTGCCCTAGCAGGTCTCAAGTCCCAGAAGCCATTTTCACTCTTCTTCAAGGATCTCTTGCCTTACTCAAGGAAAGAATGGACACACAGCCAGCAGCTCCTGTGCCCAGGTTTCCCCTAATTGCAACAGGCAGATCTTTCATCAGTCATGCAGGAATCGAGCTGTAGAGCCTAAGCAGAGATTCATTTATTCCCACAACTGATTGGTAGTTCCCAGCTATCTGTGGAGAGGAAATCATGTGCAGCGTGAAAGCCGGTCCTCGGCTGGGCTCCCTGTGGTGAGCATTGCAGCAGTGAGATGCTCCGAATCCATCGCAGATTCACACGTTCAAACCTGGCTGGAGCCCGCATCATCTTCACTGAGCTTTGTTCTGCTGCATGTTGGAAGTTGCAGCCCCCACTTCTCCCCGTGGCCAGGGTCATCTGCCCTTGAAAAAACTTATTTTTTCAATGGAGGCAAGAGTCAAAGTTAAATTGAACTCAAAATCCCCATCATGGACACCCGTCTTCCGGAAAGCCCCTGCTGAGGCGTTGTTTTCCCAGTAGTGATGCCAGTGTCCTTTGCTGTCTGCTCCAAAACCATACACATTCACCTAAGAAGTAAGAAGGAACTAGTGTTAGCCTGGGAAGCAATTGGATTTCATCTGGAATGTTGAAGAAACTCTCTTGATTCTCAGTTTATTTATAGGACCTGGGTGGTGTGCCAAGCAATTCTGCTGCATGAGATGATGCAATCACAGAATAATGGCTCAAGGCCTACTCAAGGGACATTACATCCTAAACTATGTTAAGACCACCACCATACCTGAATTCAGACAGAAAAGGAAATTTCTATCTGTGAGTATTTGTTTAGCAACAAAAAAACCCACATTCCTGTCCCCTGAGTATGATGTTTGACCTCAGGAGGTCAAAACACCATAATCCATCACCATCATTTGAGCATACATGCATGTTACTGAGGACTCTGCATCTCTTCAAAGAAGCGAATGGCAGAGAAGATGGAGGGAGGGAAATAAAGGCTGAGTGAAGGGCAAGGGCATGTTCCTGGCACTTCAGTGTGAAATGTCCTGAGTTTTTATCTATCTATCCAAACACAGCCAGACTTTACCTCATCGCATACGTGAAGTGCAAATATCAAAGACAGAAGGCCCGTGGAGGGGTATCTCCCATGATGCTCGAGCCAGTTTTCATAGACATATTTCATAAACGCTGGATTATAAACTAGGATCTAGGCGAAATTGGAGAGAAAGACTCATAAATAAATACCCTGGGAAAATAACAATGGTAGCATGTCATAGCACGTCATCACTAAAGGACATTGGGGTAGGGGAGTGCAGAGGAAAGGATTAATAGTTATTCCTTGAGGGCAGGTGAAAAGGAAAAATAAAGTCCCACAGTTAAAATGCATCCAAGAATGTGCAATTACACATGGGAAATATGAATGAGCATTAATATTGAATCATATATGAATATTCCTTCCTTGGTCTTGATACCCTACCTGCTTACACTAGTGCAAATCCTGGGTGGTTCCTAATGAAACCAATGGGTACAAAATGAAACAAATAAGAGGAAAATTGGGCACTTAACTCTCCCTGCAGCATCATGTTGTAATGAAGGTGAGCTCTGGGGAGTTGAAAGCCTGAGCAAAGAAAGTATAAGATGCCATACCAGATTTCATAGAATCATAGAATCTTTTAGGTTGGAAAAGACCCTTAAGATCATTGAGTTCAACTATAACTTGGGTGGAAACATAGGAGCAACTGCATCTTCTGCACAATATGTCAAATATGTCTTGGTACCTTTGTAGATACAGATCTAAGGAAACCAGGGGGTAAAGTGCAAACTTTCAGGTTCTATAGCAGAATTTCTCCTGTTTTCCAAACATGCTGTTTTTCCACACATAAATTGCACTTGGTTATCCCCTGGGGAAATGATGAGATCAACTAATGAACAGAGAACACTTAAGATCAGACCTGAGTGTACAATAAATCCAAGGACTGGTGGGAGCCCTTGGTTTTAACCCCCTTCCCTGAATAAGGCAAAGAGAGAAGGTTCTCTCCATGCCGAGTTTGTAATTAAAGTGATGGGTTTCAGTGCTATCTCGTTAGCTGCAAGGCTTTTCCTTTTACAGAGTCAGAGGTTAATTGCTGATACTGTATCTGTGTGTAATCGCTTCTCAAAGGGTGTTTTGCATTGCGTAGTGTGGGAAGAAATACAAGGCTCTCATCTCCCTGCTCAGGAAGCTGCTGCATATCATCAGCCATAGCCTGGGCTGGTGCTACTCGACTCTGACATGAGTTTAACAACCTGCCACAGTGCATCTCACACAGGTTTTGCAGGGTTACTGTGTTCCTCACAACAGGTAGGGATGTGCTAAGTGATTATTTAATGCCCTCTATAGGTCTACGGCTTGAAGCACAGGAATATGAACTGATACTGGTTAAAAGTCTCATTTGAAGCCTTTGGCAAAACCTGGCCTCCTGAATGGAGAACATGTGCTTTAATCTGTAATTTCAATGCTCTGGGGATAATGACATACTTTATCAGCCCTTGAGACATTAGGAGCCTGAGCTCCTCAGAAAATCAGCCTCTTCAAAGGCTGAGAGGATGAGATTTGTATTTTGCTGGACGGTCTATGGAAGAAGAACTGGTTTTCCTCTCCCTATATAGTCTGTCTTGGTTATGTCCTCAAACCATGCAGCTACAACAAAAGTCTTTGCCTGGGGGCTAATGGTCCAACATGACCATTCCGCCCCATGGGAAATCCTTCCTCCAACAGTAGGACATGTCTATTAAATCCCAGCGTACTTGGGCAATGGGTCAGTATGTGTAACAGGGATTCTTTTCTAACTGCTGTAGGGTGGGTGTCGGCTTTGTCCATCTTTCTTCAACCTTCTCAGAGAAGTGAAATCCCCTGACTGATTGCCTTCTACACATCCACACGGTGAAATTAAATGGGTCAGAAGTGTTTTGTTAGCCTTGAGGGAAGTGGCATGACACAGATCATGTCCACATCGCTCAATTCCTTCCCTGTGCAAAAGAGGGAATATTCCCCAGTCTATGCTACTTGAACATTGCCTGGGAGAGTATTAATTCACATGGGCCAAAACCAGCATGGCCTTGGCCTAAGCCTAGTCTCCAAGCTGTTTAATTGGGTACAGGTAGTTATTACAGCTGTGGGCTATGAGCCTTCCTCAAGTCATTGATACTATCATGAATTCTCTCTCCACTGACTTGAAAACACGCAACATTGTTCAGAGTTCATTTTGCTCCTTGTTACAAAGAACTGGCCAAGGAGCGAGAAACACCCTTAGTTTAGTCAAAGTATCTTAAAACCCCTCCAAAGGCTTTCTACTCATTAGTATATGAGCTCGAAGTGTTATTACATGAAGCTGGAACAGCAAATACTGAGGAAGGTGAGCACTGTTGGCCAGCAGCGCACCTTAAATGTCTCTGAGCAGTCCTACAGGAAGCAATGCCGCCTTCAGAACAGTGATAATGCAACAGCACAGTCGGAGCATCAGTTTCTCTCCAACCTCAGTTATTTAGTGGTTGATCTATGGCCTGAATGGCACACAGGAGCTAAACCTTTAGCTTAGCTGAGCCTTGTAATGTGTGTGGATTTTGGTTGTAATTTTTATGAGTGTCAAACAGGTTCCTTGGACTCTCGCAATGTTCCAAAGAGGCAAAAGACCTACAAGTGGATTAGCAGAACAAAACCATAAAGCAGCATTGCTCACCTTTTCTTTTTTGACTTTGATTTTCCGTGGAACTGGAGCATATGTACTGTTAAAAGAAAAAACAAACACAAACCACCAAGATTAGTAAGAGCCCAGCGTATTAATATCTTCATGTATTTCCAAAGAAAGAAAGATATTCTTTATGCACAACAATAAATTCAACTTATTTGAAAGTAACAAATACAAGAAGTTGGAAAATAAGGCTGCAATTAATAAATACAGCATGAGAACCGAGTTCTTGCTGAAGCAGGTTTATAGGAATCCATTCCATTTTTAAATATTCAAGTTAATTATTGACAGGAAAGCACCAAAGATTTAGTCGCTACATACTGTGAAGTCAACACTACTTGGAACCATGACTTTTAACTCTTGGATCATGACTGTTGCAGTATTTGCACTTTGATGAACAGAAGGGTTTTGCATTTGATTTCATGGCAGAAAAGACTTTTCCCACCAGGGGGAGACTTTTCCCCTCCTAATACCTGTAGCTCTTACATGATTTTCAGAGTAGGTGGTAGTAGAGTTCCTAATTTCCATGGTTATGTGCAACTCCGGCATTGCCAGTACACAACCCCTCACCAGCAAGCTATTCCCTTCCTCCCCATGAGGACGCTGAAGGCTTTGTGCAGTTCCCAGCACAAAACTTCCAAGTCATACCTGATGACTGGGTTGAAATTACAAGTCATGTCTTGGAAACAAAAAAATCTTTTCTTCCCCATATCATGCCCCGTGCATGCTGGCATTGCACAGCTCATCACGAGTGCTGGAAAAACAGAATCCCCCTGAGCCTGTTTCAGGTGAAAATGTTCTGGTGAACTGGCCTTGCCATCCAAATATATCCCAAAATATACTCTCTACATACTCTGTAAATGGGCTGTAGTAAATTGCCAAAGCCTTCCATTAGTTCAGTCTAAATGTTTTCACTTGATCTTTTTAACATCAAGGTTCCTGTCATTAAGGTTTTATTTCTCTTTCAATCATGGATCATCAGCATTTTGAAACATTAGCCTAAGTCTTTCCAAACCAGTGGTGACCTGGCAATGTCCTCATCTGCTCAGGTACTCCTGAGCACCCCTGGCCTGCAATCACTGCTCTGGGCTGGATGCAGTGTTAGAGGTGACGGGTGGGTTCCAGCTCTCCAGAGATGTGGGACAAGATGCCAATGGGGAAGAGACACCCATGCAGACTTCTTGATGTGCTCTAAGCAAATCTCTCTTGCATTTGCTTCCCACACCTGATCTTCATTAGCAAAGTCAGTAGGCTTGGTGATCCCATGTCCTTATTGTGATTATGAACACAAAAAAGGCTTCTTTGCTGGTAAAATCTCCTCATTATTATATAAATAAACAGCCTGTCTTTTCTAAAAAGGTGATACGAAGCAAACATTGGGTCCATATTTCACGGACATCTGGCTTGGTGCAATAGATTGCCAGAGAACAGTATGCAGTGTTCAAGACAGTATTTGGACACAGATCTGATCCAACCAGGAGACTACTCCAGCTCTTGCCAGGTGATGTTAGTCACTATAATCATGGGGTATTTAATTTTTCAGAAGCAATATGCAAGTCCTGCTGTCACTTGGCTGTAGAATTTCATACAACCACACAGAAAGTATTGGCACACTGGTTAAGACCAATGGAGACCTGTGTAAAACCTGGGCTACATAGCAGCCAGGGAGTCAGTGATCCAGTAAGTACCACAAGAGCAGGGAAAGGACTGAAGCCTGTGATGAAGGTGGTGGCTACAGGCAGGAAACACGGAAAACATCTTCTATGAGCCACTTTGGAGGGCTCTAGTAAGTCTGCCATCATTACTGGCCGCCTTGTACTGGAGATTTACTGTTTTACCCAAGTGGAAGATGTAGAACATTCTAAGGAATACCCAAATTGCTCTTTGCCAAATCAAATGGAGATAGAGGGAACACTTGTCACTGAGGAGATTCCTGAAAGACTTGCAGAAGGCAAGTTGAAGCAACTGCACTAAATATGACTGATGAGGGCCTGAAGGTTTTCTGTCCCAAGAGGCTTTTCTTGGTCTTTTCTAAGATAATGCTCAGTGTTAGAGAGCCACTTTGAAATGGGACATCCATCACTCAAACGGGACATGTCTGGGAGAATCATTCAGCTACCAATTCAATCTACTATTAAGGCTATCTGCAGTCTGGCTTTCATTTTGAAGCGTAAAAATCGCTTGAACTATAATACTACTGGGAGGAGAATATAACTAATTCACAGGTTTTGAGTCTCAGGAAATTAATACTTCATTTGAATGGGATACAGAAAATTAAACATTGTGTAAAAGTCTAACCAATACAGCATGCTTACCTTGCTTATCATAACTTAGGTTCTTCTTACCTAATCTCACAGAGTTGATGCTATGCAGCCTCTGCACAGGGTATAAGGTCCGCGCAGGTTGGGTAAGGAGGTGAGTATTTCTTCTTTTCTAAAATACTGTATTTCAGATGTTTTTTATTTTTATTTCATACCTTCTCCCCTTTGAAAATAGGCAATCAACAATTTCCTTATATACTGTATCTGACATTGTGTGCTTAACGCGCACTCATAGGCTTCTTCTGATAGCTTCAAATCATGTTACATTTACTTTATGATTTGTGTGTTTATGGTTTTCTGGTTTTATTATTCCAACGTATACCAGCTTATTCATTATGCAATTTCCTTGCTTTGAATATGGTATTTCTTTCATATGGTTAAATACTCACATGCTAATGGATACCAGATGCTTACCAAGCCCATGTATACAATCAAATTATAAATATATAATACATCCTGTAGTTTATTAAGCAAAGATGTTTTTCCTTTCCTGTGACTGCCATGTGGTCAACCAGCTATATCTTCCTGACAGGCTAAGGGCTCACACAACTTTCAGCGTAGACCTTGAGTTGCAGGAAGCACCCAGACCTTTCTCCTAGGACAGGGACAGGCAGCATACCTGCTTGGAAGATGTGGGCCCAGGTATAGGACTTCCTATACCTGATATAGATACAGGTAGCAGCAGGTAGCTGAGCTGTAGGAGACAATGAGGAGGATGCAGAGCATCAGGAAGGCTGAGAAGGAGCTCGATACCTGGTTCTAAGTGCAGTCTGCAGTGGACCCATGGCCAAACAGATAAGAACTCCCCCACCAGCATGCAAAGAAGTGTATGTGAGGGGCAATAATGCAGAAGAATGGATGCTTGCAATGACAAGGACCTGCAGGGGGAAGAGCCTTCTTCCAGAGCCTGGAGTGCCCTTGCAGAACCACTTCTCTGCTCTGCAGACTGAAGAGGAAAGACCTGTCACATCAAGAGCAACACTGGATATTTTCTTAGGCAGTTTTCTGAGTGGACTTAGTTTTCTTCCAAGTTACGAGTGGATCCTGAAGATGGATGTTTTTCAATACAGCTTATGACTGTATATGCTAAGTGACAAAAAAAAAAGGTAAAAAGACAATAAACTAGATTTGTTACAAGTTAAGAGAATAAGAAGTGAAAAGAATCTAAAACACACATGCAAAGAGAGAAAAGAATAAAAGAAGTTAAATTCCACTTGTCCCATCAAAAAGTTTTCCTTAAAAACGTGAAGCAGATCTTGTTCTCAGTCAGCGAGGATTTACTTTCCCAAGCTTTTAATCTGAGACTCTGAAATTGGGAAAAAAGTTGAAATGCCTTGAAAAAGTTCTCTCTGGAATAAAGTAATGTGATCTGATGTGTAGCAGGCTGCCACCGAGCAATGCTGCAAGACTGTAGTCTTACATCCAACAGATAACCTCGTACACGGTACAAATGTCACGTATTTCATTCTCTGGATTAGGAAAAGCCAGCTTACAGGAAGAGAGGGAATCTGCTAACAGGCGTCCAGAAGAAACATGCATTTTGTTCACATTATGCGCTGCCATAAATACATTAATGGTGAACAGGTGAACATTTACTTCTGAAAGCACTCATAAAGAAATGGAAAATAAATACCAATGTGGCCCATTATTGGCAGGTAGAACATGTGAATTTAAAGCTAAAACACACAGGTGACACACAAAGCAATAGTCTCCTCTGCATGTCTCTCAATCACATTCCATCAGGAAAGACAGATCAAACTTCTTTGCCTCAAAGAGTGCACCATAACATTAAGCCGTTCCTAGAAAGCAAGTGTTCAGGACTAAACTCTGACCTTAGAGGGTCTGTAAAGCTCCCCAAGGCTTTATTAGAAGCAGGGATTTGCCCAGTGTTATCTCCTAGAGCAACATGAGGTGCTTTCACCCCTTCATCCTGCCCTTACTTACAAGTTGATGGTGCCTGTGGTGAGAGCAGTGACAACCCAGTGCAGGTCCAGCGTTTTGAAGGGGATCAGGATCATGCTCACGTTTTCTGCCAGCTCTTTGTAGCTCTCAGGGTAAACGAAGTGGTGCGTGGTCTTGCTCCCAACATCCGATTCATAGCCAGCCGTGGGGGCACGGTTCATTCTGCAGCCCAAAGGTAAGAAGTGAAGACAGGGAAGAAGCGGGACAGGAATTAGGGACAAACGTGTGAATCTTCCCCAAATAATTTGTCTGAGAAAGGCAGGAAAACGCTCCCATGGCTAAGCAAAGTGCTCTGTGCAGGTTCTTCAGACAGCCTTGACAGAGTGTAGGGGTCTTCAATGACCATCACCCATGTGGATAAATTAACAGTAAATGAAGGATCAGCTGCAGTGTGGTTTTCCTTGGACTGAATGGGAGTGTCTACCAAGCAGGTGTATCTCTGAGCACACCCCTGCACTCCCTGTACAGTCAGCAGAGAGCTGATCAAAAAAGTGGTGACCACGAGAACTCATCTCTTTTCACCCTAAAGCTGCAGCCTCCAGTAAATAGGAAAAACACTGTCCTGAAGCCTATCAGCTTGACTTTTTGCAGCTTCATCCCCTCCCCAGTCTGGATGGGTGTATTTGGATGCCTAGGGTCAAGGTAACAAACCATGCAATGTGAGATTAGGAACAGCAAATATTTTTTATGGCTCTCCCATTAAAATGCACCAAAGCCACAGTGACAAACCCAGGACCTGCTGCTGACACTTCATCTACTCAAATCTTACTTTGCAGTATGTCCTCCAACTTCAATTCATCTACTTAGGGTGACTCTACATACATGTGGTATGCTTTAGGTAACCCTAGGGTCACTGCATGGAGATCTGCTCAGGACCCACCAGGGCTCAGCCAAAATGAATCAGTCAAACAGGGCTACCTTATATTGGGTGTATAAGGGAAGAGTGTGTGCTCCTGAACTCAGGCCTGCAGAAATGTCTACGCTTGTGAACACTTCTGAAAGCAAATCTGGGGACACATCAGCAGTTCCTTTCCTGATGCATTAGCTCCAGACAGGCAGAGATTTGCATGTTTGTCTGGTGCAGTGTAATGCAAATCAGAGATCTCTGACTAACCTTGCATGAATTCATGGTGCTGTTTAACACCATGGAGTAACCTCCAACCTGGCTCAGACCAGAATGGGTTTCTCTGCAGCCCAGTGGAATCTTCTACAAAGACATTAGCACAAACCCTGGCAGAAGTGGAGGAGGAGGAGAAGGAAGATGTAGCTGACAAGGTGATGAGGAGCATCATACACTGCCAGACAACATGCTGCTCTGGTCACTGATAATGGGAGAGGTAAAATATCATTACCAAATCAATGCCGGGCTGTGTTATTGCAGTGTTACCCCACATGAACTAGTTAAGTTTCTTCTAACTTCCACAAAAAGAGTTACTAGCATAGGCAGAACAGCCTACCAGACTGCATGGACTTGTTATTGAGTTAGCCTCTTCCCTGCCAGCCATCCACATTGTATTGTGTAGAAATACTAGTAAAGCAGGAGACATATTATGTTTTATCTTGAGATTAATCAGTCTAAGGTTTACAATATGGGGCTTGCTTTCCATCAGGACAAAGCCAAGGGTGGTATCTAGGTTATCTTACAACCTGCCCTCGGATCTATGTACCTTTCCCACTAACTTTGGTAGAGCTGCCTGTGTGACATGGTCTAAGGCACTGTTCACACCCAGTCTCAGCAGGAAGGAATGAGCCAGAACTTCCTTCTCTCATGAAAGCAGATAATTGAACAAAAAGCAGTGGGCTGGAACACAGCGTGTGGAAGGAAAGGTGTCCCCTCAGACTTGCTGGCTCTTCTCAGTGCTTGGCTTTATTGCCACAACACGTGGAAGTGAGTATCAGGTCACCAGAGATTTTGTTGGATTAGCACACAGAGGGGTCACCTTCTCTGCACAAATTTCCACAGTGAATCCTAAAACCTTGTGCCATCCCTTCAGATCTGGCTTGATAAATCCAAAACTGGTAGGTTCAATTCCAAGTCACAGTTTCTCCCTTCCCAGGGACGTACAGCTATGGGAAGGGCAAAGCCTCGGAGCAGAGACACAGAGTGTGTTACTCTTCAGTTACTACTTAAAAATATAGCTTTTTGAGTCTAGCAAAGCCTTTTCTGCATGAATCTGGAAACATAGGTCAGGTAAGATATGAAAGTCTACACAGAAATGGGGCTGCCTCCATAGCAAGGGACACAGAGTTAAGCATAAATGCACCTCAGCTGCCTCACATTTGCAACCTGCAGAACTAATGTCAAGGGCTTTTCACTTCCCTTCATGGATCTGAAGACCAGGCTGGCTGCCTCTGCCTTCAGGAGGCTCTTTGGCAGAGGACAAGGCATGCAACTGATGGAAGCAGATCCCAAAATGATTACTGTGAACACTCAGATGTCATCAGAAGACTCTACAGTGTGGCCAAGCCACCTTGGAAGCCAAGTGGCGTACACGGGCTTAACAGTTCAAATAGTGTTGATCAGCTGCTGCTTCGCTCTTAACATCAATGCACAGTTTCCTACTAAAGATAATGTTATTTCCCAGAGTATTTTCAATAGCAATTGCCCCCTTCCAGGCCTTTTGACCTGCACTGCATCGCTCCCCAAATTGTGCTGTATTCATAGCCGTGGTGTGAATGCTGGACAACGCATTGGAGATGAACTTACTTAGCCCACACATCTTAGCTGTCCTCTGGGTGATTAGCTCTGCTCACACAGTTCCTGTTTGTACTTCAGTGGGACAAAATAGCCAGCCTTTGTTGCTTGGAACTTAAGAGTTGACACAACCCTTCACAAAGCAACTGCAGCCAACCAGTTTTCTCCTGTCCACTGCAAAGTGACTTTGTCTTTCTTTGCCATCATTGTCTGGGAATGAACCAGTGCAAGAGGTCAAATCTGGTACAATCAATAAGTATGTAAAATAGCACTTGTGAGTATCATCTGTAGTAACTTTTGCTATATATTTTATGATATTTTTTTAACACAGGCAATTATGGGCAGTGCAGAACAAGCTACAACATCTATTCATTGTTATTTTCCAAGCTAAAACATGATGTTGTATCTCCAACACACAGAGTTTACATCCCTGTAACTTAGATTTGCCCTAAGTACCAGGTTTCACTAGACAGCCCCTGAAATCTTGTTTGCTCATTTGTCCCCACAATTACCAGTGATTCTTAAGCAACAGCCATGTGGAGCTGGGGTGGTGCCTACTCACCTGAGCACAAAGTCATGGGAGTCAATTTCTTGGCCATACTGTGACTGCAGCAGGTTCCCAGAGTTGCCCACGACAGCGCATCGTCTGCATGTGAAAGTGCCTCGCTCCTGCAGCGGGTCCCCATCCCCAGGAATGATCCCAAACAATTCCTTCAGGGTAGCATTAATATTCTTTGGAGTTTTCTCTCCTTGCAGTTTCTGTAGGGGAGAAAAATCACTCCAGGTTACTAATACAGCTTTTCTGTGAGCAAGATGTAGATTCAAGTGTCTGCTCAAAGACCATTCTCACATTTACCTGCAGACACTGTCTCCTGCGTTCAGCTGGGAGCTGAAGTGTTGGAAAAAACTTCAAAACCCAACAGAAAAGTGGAAAACCCCTCCTCATTAACTTTTCAAACTTGGTTCCTCTTTTTCCCTCTTTCTCCTTTGATTCCTGCACCTCCTCAGTCTCTTTTTAGCCGTGGTGGAACAGATAATGAGTTCTCCCAAGGCTGACCTCAGCAGAATAAATGTTAGTCCGGTGTCTATAAGCCTAATTCCACTTTGGGCTAGATATCTTTTATTAGGGCAGGTATAAGATTTCTTTGAACCCTCCTAGGAAGGACTGCAGATTCTCATTGAACCTGATGGAGCACAAACACCCCTTCCTCAAATAGTGGCATATGCCAGAAGTAGAACTGGGATATCATATTGCTGCTGTTCTGGACTGTGGAGAAAGCAGCTGCTAGCGAATGGGAAACTATGGCAGAGTTAGCCCTGAGGGTTGGAGATGTAAAATCATCCAAAAAATGCATCCAGGATGAAGAAAACCACCCGGACCTTGGTCATTGTGCCTGTTGCCATGGAGGGGAATTCTTTTGTAAGCAGCTCTGTGGTGCATGGTGGAAACAATGGCTAGGTCAGGAAGGCACAGGCAAGGTGCAGAGCAGGTGATGGTCACACACTCCCTCTCTGGGGCTTTTCTCTCTGAGGGTTACTATAGAGGTTGGGAGTGCTGGCAGAGAGCACTGCCCACCCTTGTGGTTCTCACGAAGGGAGAACGGCTCCTAACATAAAACCTGCCAAAAGGCTCTGCCCTTGCTCTGCCAGCCCAGGGCAAGGAGAGGCAGGCAGGGAGAGAGGAGAAACACCTTTTCCCACGACTCCCAGCAAGGGCCTGGGGTAATTTGGCTTTAGTTTCCAATGCGCTTCCCTCAGCGGCACCAGGAACTGTTAATTTTTCCTGCTCTCTCTCTCACAAGCAAACACAAACAGATGTATTGCTGTAATTTTTGTTTAAAGTCCCTGCTGTCTCTTTGCAGAACTATATAAAGCAACCTTATTTGCACTGAATTCAACAACAGGTCTGTGGAGCTCTGCGCTACAAGGCAACACTGGAGCTGAGAACTTGAAATAAAGAAGACAAAGAAATGTTGCATACATAGACTTAATCTTCCTGCTAATCCTTGCTAGCCTATATAGTCATGTATGGACTGCACAAGGTGATTGGGATGCAAAGTAATCAGGATGCCCAATCCATTGTTACAGCCATGCTATGGAGTCCTTAGAAATAATATCTCTGGAGAGACCTTGTAACAGTATTCCAACACCTAAAGGAGGCCTGCAAGAAATCTGGACAGGGACTTCTTACAAGGGCATATAGTGATAGAACAAGGGGGAATGGCTTCAAGCTGACAAAGGGGATTTAGATTAGACATTAGGAAGAAGTTCTTCCCTGTGAGGGTGCTGAGGCACTGACACAGGGTGCCCAGAGAAGCTGTGGCTGCCCCATTCCTGGCAGTGTTCAAGGCCAGGTTGGATGAGGCTTGGAGCAACCTGCTCTAGTGGAGGGCACCCCTGCCCATGGCAGGGGGTTGGAACTGGATGAGCTTTAAGGCCCCTTCTAACCCAAACCATTCTGTGATTATCACCACATTACTATACATGTGATTATTCATTCACCTAAAATCTTGTGCATTCATTATGAATCCAATCCAACCTGATTTTACTCTGAATATATTAAAAACACTTAATGTTAGAAAGTCTGCAGCCTTCAAAATAAATGGAGACTTCACAGATGTCATGGAGCATAGTATCAGGTGGATAGTGTAGAAAAATCTGACCTTTCTTTAAATAGGAACTTATTTTGAGTTATTTGAACACATGTGTGCATGCCCCCAAACTCTGCCTCTGTAAAGGTGATCTGACTTTCAACTGCCTTTAAGAAATAACAGGGAAAACAACCAAACATGCACCAAAATATTAAGAGCATAGGTATTCTGCAGGGAGAAAATCGGAGGACAGACCCACAAACAAACAAAAGAACCAAACCAAACCCAAACAACCCAAAACCCTATTCTTGAACTGATTTTCCCTGAGAAATTCAAATGGAGAAGGCAATTTTCAGAAAATTCTAAGAACTCGAGACCCCTTTTTAAGTTAAATTGCCTTTTCAGCCAGGATGATAGCATTAGGGAAGGAAAGGACGTGGTGTATTGACATGCTGAATGCATTAAAATGATAAGAAACATTATAATGGATAGATACCTCTATTTACACAGAACAGGGATCTGCCTTTTCTTTCCCTTATGCTGCTGTCAGTCTATAGTAACTGTATAGCAACCAAGTTAAAACATGGGCACCAACACCAGCCTGAAAGCAGGACATCATCATCCTCTTGGTTGTACACAGCTTCCATAGAAAAGATTATTATTACAGAGATTCCCTCAATGATTTCAAACAGGATGATGACCTGTGCACTGTGATGACCTTATTGCACTGCGTCCTTACTGCACAATAGGACATCTGTCCTTAACTCAGGAACAGAACTGCTTTGTTTAAATTTCCTCAATGATTGGACCACACCTTTCAGGCCTGATTTCCAGTCATCTCTGGTTCTAATCTTCAGTCTCTGACATCTCAGCAAAGCAGAGCCGAGCAGACAATGAAGCTGGTTAACTCCAAGGCAAATACAGCTTTTAGAAGTACAGACTTACTGCGTGCCAGCTCCTTATTGCACAATGTTTACTTGACTTCCTGAAAAAGACCATCTTAACAGCATCACAATTACAAGCCAATTATAGTTCACTTTCCCACACCAAAGTTTTGTCCTTTTTTGGAGTAATGTTGTCTGTTTCTTTACTTTTTAACAAGCTCCCATCAGTATGGCCTTTGCCGTAAATCAACTAAAGCACTGGGTGAAAGTCTGTCCATGTTGAGCAAGGCAGAGCCATAGCAGCGCCACGTGCCTCTTCTGGAACAGTATCCTCCAACCAAGTGCTTTAGATGTGTACCAGGAATATGTGTATGGATACAGCTGCTAGGAGAGGGCTTAAATACACTGAAATACCTGAACCCTATGTCCTCAATGAAGTGGCTGCTCTTCTCAGAAATCTGTGCAAGCAACAGCCGTGTCTAAAGCTGCCGTTTAACCTCTTGCATGAACATAAAAGGTACCTTAACCCACCTTGTGTCCACATATAAAATATCATGAGATCACTTAACAACCCAGCTGCCCTCCATAAAGTACTTGTCTGCCTGTTGGGAGTCAGCTCTTCACCTCAGACAGTAATTCAGAGTCCAGATTGAGAAATTTCATAGAACCATAGAATCACAGAATGGTTTGGACTGGAAGGGGCCTTAAAGCTCATCCCCTTCCAACCCCCTGCCATGGGCAGGGGCGCCCTCCACTAGAGCAGGTTGCTCCAAGCCTCATCCAGCCTGAACTTGAACACTGCCAGGGATGGGGCAGCCACAGCTTCTCTGAGCAACCTGTGCCACTGCCTCAGCACCCTAACAGGGAAGAATTCTATCCTAATATCTAATCTTAATCTTCCCTCTTTCATCCTAAATCCATTGCTCTTTGTCCTATCCCTACATGCCCTCGTCAAAAGTCCCGCTCCAGCTTTCTTCTAGGTCCTTTTAGGCATTGGTAAACTGAACCAAGAACCTTTGGATTAGAAATTATTATTAAATTGGAAGTGCCCTAATCATCTTCACAGGGAAGGCAAACTACCCTGTCCTCCCAGCCTTGCAAGCTCCCCACTTCACATACAGAAGTTACCAGCTGATTTTGCATTTTCTTATTTAAAAAAGCAAGAAAAAGGGCAAGAGAAAGTACCCTGAAAGTTTATACACTTCTCTTTACCCATGAATGGCTTTCCAAGGAACAGCCTGTTGCTCATTCTCTCATCCCTGTGTGCACACCTCCACTAAAGGGACTTTGCTATTTTATAAACTTCCCCGAGCTCGCTGGTACCATCACATTGGCAGCGATTGCCAAGAAGCAATACCCAAAACTTGGCTAAGAGGATGCAAAGGGTGTGAATTCAGCCAAGGCTGCTCAGAGCTAATAGCCTGGAGTGCTGAGGACACAGCTATAGTCAGGGGAGCCTCAAAGGAAATCTCTCCTGGTACCTGGGCATCCTGCATCTATGGACAAGTTTGGCAGTGTACTAAATACACCTTCAAAATCCCAATTTATGAAGAGGTCGAAAATATCCTGCTTAACCTGTAATCATTGGTGTGATGTGGATGCAGATGGAGCACAGATCAAGACACAAACTTCATAGTGGACAGGCAGGTATAACTGTGGGTCCTGCAGCCCTGTGAGCATACAGTCAGGCAGCCAGGGGAATCTGGTGTAGCAATACTGGCTTTTTGTGCCTTTTCTAACTTTTTTAACTGTTTTTAAAAGATAAAAAGGGAATAAAGCCCCATGAGAATCTCTTTTACATAGCTCCTAATTGCCTCGCTGCAGCAGTTCGGAGGCATTAATACTGATGTAGCGCTTTCCAGCTATAAGGCATTGAACAAAAAGATTAATCCTAGCAACAGCCTGGTGGGGCAAATCCAGGTAATCTCCATTTTGCAGATGGAAGGAGAGGTTAAAAGGAAACCATCAATTTTAAACATGCCTCCTTGGTCTGGAAAATATGGCATTATTATTGTCATATTTAATGTCCTGCTATTACTGTGCATCAAAGAGATTAAAGGGAAGAATATAGAGGCTTTCAAGAGCTTGGGGTTTGTTTAATCATTTGTGTCTGTCAAAAAAAATTTGTATTCTCAAATATGAATACAATATGCATACTTTATGTAAATATCCTACAATGATATGCATATGCCAAATTGTATGATTTCTAACTTCCATGGCTCATAGGTCACCTCCATGCCACTCTAAAGAGCAAAGACCCTTCTTCCAACAGCTCTGTGTGCCTTTGTTTCTGGTTGCAGGATGTTTGCAGCTCTGCAGAGCACACTGCAGTGCTTAGAGGGACCCATGAACCTGGATCACCTCCAGATCCATCCGTCTTCATATGCCCAAGGCTGGTCTAAATGCCCTGCTTGCACCCTAGGAGTACAACACCAGGTAGGATTGGGCATGTAGCAGGCACTGGGACTAGCACCTCAGAACTGGGCTGGATTTGGTACCATCTTCTGCTACCTTCAGTGCGCTGAGCCCTGTGTATTCCTTTCAAGGTGTCACAGACAGCATCCCAGTTTTAGACTTCTGGTGTTCCAAGAAGTTGGGCAGATTTCCTACAAAGAGCATTCAAAATACATGACTCAAATGCCAGGTAGCTCTGCTGCTGTCCTAAAAATCAGTGCAGCACATGCATTGGGAATGCCCTCTTTGTCTGCCGTACGCTTAATGAGTCTTTAAGCTGTGTACTGCACTTTTTCCTACAAACACAATGAGTAAAAGCCAACACGTTGCTTTCAATAGGCTGATCACATGGCCCCGCAAGCTGAGCTTCCTTCCTGAAAAAACCCAAAGCAAACCCCTCAAATATCATAAGACTTGAGATGAAAATTGTTGTGACGTTTATGAACAATGTGCTACAGATAAGATTGCCAGGGAACTCTCAGCCTGATTTTACTTATGACAGCTTTAATCCATCAACCTCAACAGGCTTATTTTGGATTTAGAACATCAGGTTCTGATCTCATGTTTTTAATACCCTCTGACCATCGAAAACAATGCCAAAACTCCTGAGAATGAAACTAGAAAACTATAAATAAGTGCTATGCTGTGTTATGGCACAGTTTCTTTGTTTGCCCTTGTTCCTTACATCCGCAGCACATGTGTCATGGAACAACAATGAAAAACTTGCAGGTGAACCGGCTCAGGGAGGTGGGGATGATAATATAAACAGCAACAAATGCGTCACATAACATAAGGTGCAACTTCCAAAGCACTGAGACTCTCTCAGTCCCTGAGCATAAGATAAGGGAAGGCAGAACCATGGATAGACAAGAGACATGCAAGTAGAAAAGAAAAGAAAGAAAGAGAGGATGAAGGAAGGAAAAGAAGGAAAGGAAGGAAAGGAAGCATCCTGGCAGCCATACGAAGAGATGCAAGCAAGTGAAACTACCCCATCCTTTAGCCCCGAATGTCACTTCCCCTCAAATACTGGCTCTGAAATCAGACCTCGCTTTCTTACAAGTGGAGGGATACTAATGCTCCTTACTAATACTAATACTAATGTTCCTTATTCACATATACAACAACAGGGTTAATGGGAAGGGAGGTCACACTGAGCCTGGTGACAGACAGCTCTCTGGCAAGGACTCTGCCTATGTTTAGTCCAAGTATACCACACGGGTCTCCCTGTGACAGAAAAGTCACAGCCTCACTGCAAACAGATCCGGCACAGTCACCATCATCTCAGTTACAGCATAACGAAACCAGCACACTGCCTGAAGTCAGCTCCTGAGAGCAAACACAGTCATTTCTCCCATGAAATGATGTTTAAGAAATCTCAGGTCTCCTCATGCCTCATCTTTTAAGTACAAATATAGTGAAAAGTCACAAATTACTGAGTTGGCAAAGCAAGCAAGAGTAACACATGGCCATGAGCAACGTTTCATTTAAGACCGGCTGAAATCTCAGCATCACTTTGAAGATGAGCCTAAAAATGAACAGTGAAAAAGGGACTGCAGACAGGACACACCTGGGAATTACTGTTGAAATGACACTGACTGTCTCTGAAAGGCTTACCCAAAGCAACATGTACACAGCAAATTGGCTACAGTGAGGAGCTGGGTTTACCTAGAAGCATCTTTCAGAGCAGTCAGGGCACCTTCTCCATCTACCATAGATTAGGGCATGTATTTTCAGCAAGGAACTGATTTCCAATAGACAATGAAGTTTTGGGGGACACCAAAATATTTCACAGATTCTGGCTGAAGATAAGTTCTGGCTCAAAAAAAATACGGTGGGAAAAGTATAGAAATCTTAGAAGTTTTATTTTTACCATCTAAAAAAAAAGGGCTTTGATTTTGTGTTCTGAAGTGGTGCATTTCCTTTGAACTTGACCTGAATTCAAACAAATAAATGAAAACAATAAAAATAGGGTCAGACAGCCCTGAAAATTAAATGAAAAGCTTTTACTTGGGGGTGGGGAGAGAAAAGAAAACACTTTTGGCAGTCCTGAAAGTCACTATTTTTTAGTTCAGCTGAAAAAGAAACAATCCTCCCCCAAAAAAATCTGTTTCGGGTTGAGCTGAAGTGAGGTATTTGTGCCTTTCTGGTTTTTTCAGCCCCACTACAAGGAGAATTAGAAATTCAAAGTTCTCTACTAGGAGTCCCAAGCTTTTTCTTCCTTTTTAATTTCTTTTACGAGAGGATGCATCCAAACCTCATATTTAAACCCGAGTGAGGTCTGAGTGCAGAATGCAGTATGGTTTTGCCCAGGGGCGATGCGCTAGCCCTTGGAGACAGAGCAGAGGCACCATGCCCACCAGCACAGCCTCTGCACCTATGACAGGATTTAGGCTTGACTATCTCATCCTGTCCCCAGCACCTCCTCAAGGTGCTGAGTGTTCCCTGTTTCTGCAGTCAGAGGCACTATCAGGAGGCATTTCACAGCCAGCCTGAACACTCATGGTGTTCACAAACACCCTCATCCTCTCGAACTGGGGTATCACCTCATCTCCAAAAGCTGCCAACTGTTAGATCAGCTCAGGTCCCTGGTAAAACCTCACCCCAGGCCAAGTGGAACTAGGACCTGAGCTTGCCATCTTCCCTTCTCATGGCTCCAGTAAAGCCCAGCTAAGAAGTCATGGAATCACAGAATCAACCAGGTTGGGAAAGACCTTTAAGAACATCAAGTCCAACCATTAGCTCAGGACTGCCAAACCATGTCACTAAGGGCTTCATCTACATGGTTTCTGAACACAGAAAATGTGGGAACCAGAAGGAAAAGTGTCTGGGGGCTGCAAGAAAAAACCACCAGTGATGGGAAATCTGAGTCATGGTCAAGGAGATGGTGAAAGGATAACGCCTGGAGTATGTGAGACTCACGGCAAAAAGGAGGGTTTAATTTTAAAATGAGGGTATCATTTATGCAACAGTTAAAGCTGTTTAGTGGCATCTCTTTTTCTCCTTTGTAAATGCAACAGCCAGCAGAGTGAAAAGTGATCAGATACAGCCTCATTCCCACAGCACTTAACACCTCCTCCAAACCTAAATGCCCTCACTGCAAAAGTGGGTGACTGCGGAGGGGGTTCTCCAGGGTGTCAGGAAAGGGCTGAAAGCCCCAAATTCGGTATCAAGGGCTGCTGTGCTCATTGCAGGCTGTTGTGTGTTCAAAGAAAGGCACAGGGACACTGTTTTTCCAGAAGAAGGAGAAAGCAAGTCATAATGAAACTGTGACTTGACTGGGGTCACTGCAGCCAGAACCTGTGTGTCAGCAGCTCAGCAGCAAGGCCATAAACAATGAATTTAATCAATGTCTTGTTTCAAAAGGACATAAAAGGGGCTTTAATTAGGCAAAACGCTGGGATACACCTTCTTCCCTCGTGTGCTTTTTGAAGAAGGTATCCACTAGCTTTCATAATGCTTGGGTCAGGCTCGTTGGACCACCTGTCGGACCATCCTGTTCAAGGATGAGCTTGGGTTGCTCCTTCCCAGTGACCCGTGGCTACCCTGCAAAAAACAGGGGCATCTTCAACTAGATCAGGTTGTCCAGAACCACATCCAGCCTGGCCTTGAATGGCTGCAGGGATGGGGCATCCATCACCTCTCTGGGCAACCTGTGCCAGCATTTTACCAACCCCACTGTAAAGAATTTCTTCCTCACATCCAGCCTGAATCTTAGTTCTTCCAGTTTAGAAACTAAAAGAACCCTCTTTTAGCTTAAAACCATAACCCCTCGTCCTATCACAACAGGCCCTGATAAAAAGTCTCTCCCCGTCTTATAGGCTCCTTTAGGTACTGAAAGGCTGCAATAAGGTATCCCCAGAGCCTTCTCGTCTCCAGACTGACCAACCTCCACTCCCTCAGCCTTCACTCATAGAAGAGGTGCTCCATTCTTCTGATCATTTCTGTGGCTCTCCTCTGGACCCTCTCCAACAGGTCCATGTCTTTACTATCCTGAGGACACCAGAGCTGGATGTGGTACTCCATATCTCATGATAGGGAGAGTCCCAAGGGAATTACACACTTCATGAGCTTGCTTTGCTACCTCAATGGATGGCAAAAGCCCTTTTTATCACCTGAAGACACACAAGGTGGCTTACAAAGTCCAGTCTCTCCAAGGGAAGGGAGAAAAAGGCAATATCAACATTTGCAAATTCTGCATTTACTGCCTAACTCTGCCAGGGACATTTCTATCTTGGAGCAAGTGAACATGTTTAGCCTACAAGCTAAACAGCAGCACGAACACCCACGTTCTTCCACCTCTGCTTCCTTGTCAGCTTGAGATGGCAAAAGCTTTTGGCAGGAACCAGCTCTCACACTCTGCTCAGCATTGCTCAAAGCTCGACACCACAACCATCGCCCAAACACTGGGCTGCATCCACACCTCCCACTTACCAGCCACCACCTGTAGCTGTCTTCTGGGATCAAGGCATTTTGTGAGGTCAAGAAAGGTTGCATAGTTGAATTAAATCTCTGATCGAACCAGAGGGAATGTCCCAGCTCCGAGATGCACGTGCGACAGCTGCAGGGTCTCTTGGGGTACTTGAAGAGCTTCTGGACATGCTCTGAAAACTGCACGATGAGATGCCTTGGATCCCATGTGTTGGTGGTCACCTGGTGTGTGTAGTTCAGCAGAAACGACGTTACCGTGATGAGCAGAAAGGCAAAGGTGAACACTTTCACGTTCTTCCTCCTTACAACGACCATCTTTCCCACTCAGGTTCTGCCGTCAAGCACAATGTAGGGTCCAACGTAAGGCAAAAAGGAAAGGATGCTGCAGGAACCTGCCAGTTACCACCCCAGGCTTAGGCTGAACATACAAACTCCATCCCTATGGGAAGAAGCTACATTTCCCCAAAACAGGCTTCAAAAAGGCAAAGCTGAGTATTTCCTTTCACCTCCTCAAAACGCTTCCAAGTCTCTTCCACTGCTGACAGCTTCTCCCAATAAACATTCAACAAAGACGGACTCTTGTCCTTCCACGTTCCAGAAAATTTAGAGGAGGGCAATATCAGCATTAAAATTCAGGTTTTCTGTGTGGGAGCAAGCCATAAATTAAAGCAAGCAGACTGTAGAAAGAAAAGGGTGGTTATTTATTTTGTGTCTTGGAAGTTAGCTCTCGAAGGATTAGAGCATCCAGGGATGTACATTCCAGCAGGGAGATGCGCTTTGATGTCCGTTTAAGCCATGGGGAGCACTTTGCAGCCTGGAAACACACACAGCAAAAAAGAAAGAAAAATTATTGTCAGAATATTTTATTTTGCGTTCCTCCCAACTAAATTTCTCTGCTTTTCTCTGTCCATCCCAAAACTTGCCATCAGCTCAGAGAGCCCCTGACGCAGCTGTGCCGGCTGTCATTCCTGCTGCGGTGTTTGCATACTGAGAAGTTTCAGGGCAGACTTTCCGAAAGGGCAGAGAATAGACCTGCGGACACTGAGTCCCTTTTTATTGAAACAGCCTCATCGCTCTGGCTGTATCTGAATTACAGTTTGAGCAATGACTCACCTCCTCCCCTCACGCTGACCTTAAGAGCTGCAAGATACGCAGCAAAGTATTCGTAACTCAAAGCAGCTGAACAAAAAGCACTCTTCAAAGAAGGAGGAGCAGGACTGGGAGGAAGAGGAATTCGTTCCTCTCTCTTCCTCCCCACAACCAGCTTAATTTCTTAAGCAATGGGGCTGGACTCGTGATTCAAAGAAACCTTATATGTGCTGGGACGGAGTGGGGAAATCAAAGTATAAATGGCCTTTGTTTCACATGGATTATTGCTATTTTTCCTGCCAAGGAAGGGTAGGTGAGGGCAGCCGGTGATCTCAGAGAGTTACCATGGGATCCTGAGCCAGGCACAGAGACAGGAAACTGCTTTGCCTCAATGAGTCAAGGGACACAGAGGGACAGGGAGCTGCCCTCTGTTTCCCCCTTGGTGTCCCCTGCCTGGCAGCAGTGATTTAAATGAGTTTCTAAAGTCAAAAAGTGGATCACTTCCTCCCACGATGCCCTTGTTTTGTGGGAAGGAAAACATGTTGTGGTTTTTCAAACTTCGGATGTTTGCAAAAAGCCCCCAGAGTGCCATTGGGTAAATAACACTCTTTTGATTAAAAAAACAAGAAAGCAAGCATCACAGAAGCATCTGTGTCAGAACACATGTAGTTTATGAACAAGCAAAAAGCCCAGCAACAGTCTCCTTCACTGCTCAGCTGCAGGCTTCAGACCAGCAAACAAACAGCAAAACTACAACTGTGGCTGTTAAAACCCATCGTTTCAACCCATTCTGTGAGCCACGTTGACGCAGGACTCAAATCCAATGCTTCTGCAGACACGGGGAAGTGCATCTGGTGGTTACAGCTCTGGGCTGGGTATAACATCCCCAGCTTTGCTGCTGGCTTTTCTCCTGGGGATCTGCAAGGCCAAATGGGGCTTGTCAGGGTGTCTTGGAAACAGCACAGGCCTGGTTTGTAGAAGCAGTATGTAAATATTTACTGAGTCCCATAAAACCAAATCCAAAGGCAGGAGCCTCAGATAATGGTCTTAAGCCTTTGCTCTGCTTCACGCTTCTCATCCGCAGCACGTGATGGGTAGTGTGCGCTGCTCAATTAGCAGCTGCTTGCCAAATACCAAGATTTCTTCTAAGTCTGGCCCCTACAAATGCATTTACAGGAGCTCAAGGGCTGACAAGTGGGTCCGGCTGGACAACAAAGGGCTTTATTAACCCCAGCTGCTTGGGATCACTTGCACCAGTGAATCAAGCAGCACCAGGGAACAATCCTATGCTCGCTTTACCTTCTTAGAGGGAAGTTTTGGGGCTAACCAGAAAGCTTCCAAACTGCTTAATTTGGGAATAGCAACCCAAAAGGTGGTGGGGATGCGGTTACTGTGCCTTGGAGAGGTAGAAAGGGAGCTTAAGAGCACAGTCCCGCTCATGCACGGCCCTGTCCAGTCCAGCTGGAGAGCAGCCCCAAACACATTTGTTTTACTAACCTAGATGTTGTTGTTACTCTAAACAAAACCACAGCCTCCAACCCCACGAAAACAATGCCAAATGTGAGAAGCAGACTGATTTTCCCTTTATGGAGCAGATAATTCTAAGAGCTGAGATGCCGGCAGGTTGAACCCCTACTGCTGTTAATACTGGGCTAAGTCAGTATTTGCAAACACAGCTCCTGCTCTTCTATTATTAAGTGGAGGAGAGAGGGGGATTGTCCAGCCTTTCTTGGAAAAGCCTATAAAATAGAGTATTGTTCATTATAAGAAACAGATCTGGCTTCCGAAACAAACACTTATTTCACCATTTGTTTTTATTAGTTATCTTTTTGTAACAGAACTATGGTTAAATTTATTTAGAATTGGGAAAAAAACCCAACCAACCAAAGCACACCTCAAACAAACCCGTGTTTATGCAGTGGACTGCAGTGTCTCCAAACTCCTAATCATCTCGCCTTTTATAGCATGTGATGGGAAGGTGAGAAACCAGAAGAACTCCCAAGGCCCTTTTCCAGTGCAGAAATAAACACTGGATACTCTATTTTAGTGCTTGCCGCGTACAGTTTCCTGTGAATGCTCGTGTTTCCTATGAATACTCATGGCAGACAAAAAAGAATACATATATAACCTGACAGAAAGGTTCTGGGGACTATAAATGTGATTTAGGGCCTGAGGAAAAGGAAGGCTAAAATGAATGGAAAATGCTTTCATCAAGTTCACTGTGACTTAGATCGGGACCATTCTTTTCCCTTAAAACACACACTAGATCCAACCAGACATCAGTACTTTCCCTTTCCCCAGCATCTCGCACCACAACTCAGACCATCCATGCATCTCCCTCTTCTCACATATAACCATAAATCTTCAAGGGATTCCCAAAAAGGATTCCGTAGGATTCACCAATGGGAAGTGGGAAGGGCAAGGATGACGCCAAAGCAGCAGCTGGTGTGGGAAACCAGGCAGGGCTGCCAGCTCTAGCTGCCAGGGATGTTTCACCTCCTCATGCTATTTGTGACATTTAATTTAAGTCACTACAAGTGAGCAGCGTGATACGAGCCATGGTCCTTATCAACACACCTCCGCGTGACCTTGGCATTGGTACATCTGTGAACAGGCTATTTTGGCCTCGCACCAAGAAAGTATTTCTGGGAACCTCACGTATGGAGCTTTAAATTATGTGCCCAGCTCTCATCCCAGCTCTGGTCCCCTGAGGGTTAAACGGAGTTAAAGTACAGTGTGCAGCAGCCCTGTCCAGCCTAGGCAAGCAGCAGATTAAGCTACCTGAAGTGACTGTGCGCTTAAGGTGTTATCTGCGGTCTGGGTTTTCCCTGCTACCTTCCCACCTCCTCCCCCTTCCTACATATACCCTTGTCCCCAAGTCCAACACCCCTGTGCATTACAGGATAACTAACTTCTGTCACGGTTAATAATAATAAACACAATAATAAACATAATTTATATTGTCAGTGGCATGCAGTGCAGGGAAAATGTGAAATGAGAGTGTCCCAGGCAAGAGGAGAGAGGGGCAGGTTCAGAAGATGGAGCACATTCCTCCAATATCTGTCCTGAGCATAAGAGTGGGTCCAGTGTGGTTAAATGGTCTTAAAGGAAAGCAGAGCTTAATCTTTCATATTACAAACTATATCAGGATCAATCCATTGTCTTCTCACATTTTAGAAAGAAGGAACAGAAAGAGCTTTTTTTTTTTCTTTTTCTTTTTTTTTCCTTTTTTTTTTCTCCAGGGTAGATCTTTATTTTTGTTGTAAACTCACAGTCTGAAGCATGTCCCTGGTCCCTTGCCAATTTGGCAATTAACAGACAAGAACAAAACCCCATCAGTTCAATGGACTAACATAAAGCAATCCTTAACACCTTCAGGAAGTATTTTTTGACAAATCCACCTACAGATGCAGTGAATTCTCGCTGCACTTGTTCAGTTATGCGATAAAAGCAAAGCTGATCTGCACACCCACAAAGGAGCACAGAAAGACAACAGCAGGAGGGGCAGCCTAAATAATACCCTTTCCCAAAGGCTCCAAGGCCCATCACAGGAGCCATCAGCCCATCAAAGTCTGCACCAGTCCAAAGGAGCACAATGGCACAAACATAGCTGAGAACCTGAAATAAGGACTCAGAAGAAGAGACATCCTGTCTGGGTCCCTCCCAAGGCTGGTCCAGGACAGACTCAGCCCCTGTGTCCAGACACGAAGCCCACCCGAATGGTCAACACCAGAGCATGTTTGGGACTGAAGGTAGCTGCTGCCTGGGCACAAGGGACATGTTATAGGGCACAAGGGACATGTTATAGGGCACAGGGGAAAAGCATTTGGGCATTGCACAAGATCTGTGTGGTCAGTCACACAGTATTAGCCGAATGCTTTATTTCTTGATTTTTCCTTTTAAAGAGATAGGTTTTAAATGAAAAAAAGATGTAGAAAATAAAAATGAAAAAACAGTAAGAAAAGAAATCACTGCACTCCCTCTCATCCCCCCAAGTCGTAAATATCCCTCTACACTAAGGTATAGTTTGACCCCTTTTTGATGCCTACTTTGCCAGCACTACTTTGAGGAGATCTCTGTTAGCTCACATTAGATGCTGACAGTTCAGGATCCAGCTTTTGCCTTCAGGCCGGTAACTCACATTAAATCCCCAGTGTGAAACACACTTCACCAGTTTGAAGTTGCCAGTATTATCCAGACACAGCTTACTGGGCAGAATAGCACAGAGGCAACAGGGAACAGCATCCCTGTACAGAGATATTTCCAGCTTTCCATTCACTGCCTGAACAGTCCAGAGGTCCTAAAGTCCTTTAGACACAAAACCCACGTACCCACCTTCCCTAATGAAAACTGGGAAGGCTGCAGCTCTCTCATGACTGATGGTGGCCATCACATAACCCTTCTATGACCTACAGTATTTTACAGCTGGAAACTGTATACTGCAAGGAACTGAGATGTGCTGGAATTCAACTTCAAGAAGTGCTGTGCTAAAAGGTCTCGGCAGCAGAACTGTAAGTGCCCAGTTTTCAGAAGCACAGCTCAGATCCCCCTCCTCTTGCAAAACTTCCAAAGATGAATTAGTTTCCCAGCTAAGCCACTCACAGCTATGCTGCTATAAAGCCTTTTGGCAACACAAACAATACGGCCTCAAGCATCCTTCCTGCTGTTTTGTGACTTTCTTTCCATCCGCACTCCTCAGGAGTAACTACTTGAGCAACCCTTGGTTTGAATGCCCTGGCCTTGGAGAGGATGGAAGGTTAAGTCTTGCTTTACTCCATCCACAGAGGCACAGAGTAGTCTCAGACGATGTCATCCTAGAGCAGCAAAAAGCCTGTCCCTGGGAAGATACACATAAATTTCCGCCCCAGGTCTGTGCTTAGAGGAACAATGGAGGGGACTGTTTCACTTCAAACCACAGGCTCGTCTGCCCTGCCCTGGCTCATCGCTGGCTGCCTCCCACTGCCCGGAGCTGGTTGACATTTAGACAGAAACACTTCATTGGTCTGATACCTTGCCAGAGACCTCTGAGCACGAGGCTTCTGCTACGTGAGATAGACTGTGCAATTATGGGACAGCCTGGCAACCCGTCAGAGTTAAACACAGGGCAGAAACGTGACTCACACTTAACCAGATGATGCTGGAGCCTGCGCAAGACCTCTGTTCCACCTCCTCCAGCTCCAGGAGATCAGTCTTACCAGGCATAGAAGGATACATGAGGGCTGGACGCACAAAAGGAGGCTGCTGTGGCCCAGCACAACCCCTGTGACTTTAATCTGTTCATGGTGTGACTTCTCACGTGCTCCTGGCACCATGGGACTGGCAGGAAAAGGTGAGCCCCATGCTCAGATACAAAAAGCCACCAGAGGATGCAACGGTGGAAAAGCACCAGCTGCCATGAGACTTTCCCCTTTTCCATCCATAACTTAATTAAAATGGAACTATGTTTTGTTCCTTGGAGCTAACTGGTTCCTCTCTTCTGCCCATCATGAAATGCCCAAAGGGATGCCATAGATGCTGCCGTCCCATGTGTGCACAGCCACACAAAAGCAGCCTCAAGTCTCACCAGTCATTTAATCAGGGAGAAAATGATCTGTAACTCTTCTACCCCATCCCTGATCATCTAAATCTGACTGCCACTGTCAGACAGGGTCGCAGCAGTGAAGTCAGGCAAGACAGTCGGTGTATCAGTCTTTGATTTATTAAAATGCTCACCCCAAGCAAATCCAACTAATCAAGCAAATAAAACCATTCAGGGACATTTAAGCCATGAGAAAAAGTAGCTTTATACAAATCTGAAGACAGCAGCTGCTCCATGCTCCTTGGACTTGGAGCCAGCTATTAGTCTGTGCTTCATCCATCACAGTGAAGAAAAGAAAAACTGGAGGTGGTTTATGGAGCATAAATGCATGACGATTTAGGTGCCAGCATCTGAAATGAAATCATTACCTACTTGTGTGTTATCAGAGAGCAGGCTCGGGCTGGCCAGGTACATAGGAGTTCTCCCTGGTACTCTAACACAGCCTGCCCTGCCCACATGCGTAAGAGGTCCGTGTAGTCAGAGTAAGCAAACAGCTTTTTATATAAGATGTGCACAAGATTAACAGTACCTTGGGTGGGGAATTTGCATTCTGTTGCCTCAAAATCAATCTTGATCTTGGCAGACTTTAACAGGCATGTTGATGAGCAGTCTGGAAGTGAAAACTCCCTCATAGCGCTTGAGGAAAGGGCTTTCTGGCTCAGAAAGGGTCATGAGCCTGCCCCTACCCTCAAGGGCTGAGAGCTGCTGTCCCTGCCTCCTTCCACCAAGATGAAGATGTTTTGTCCTCCACTGCCTCCTCCTCCCTTACATACCAAGAGTCAACTCCTTTAAGGGGTGTTTGGCCTAGAGCAAATATTGGTTTTATCCTCCCTGTGTTGAGCAACTTGAGCTCTAAATCACATTTTAAACCACTAGTGTTATGCAGCTCCAGCCCTGCTTTGCAGAGGATGAGTTGGGGAGGGTACCAGTAATACCCTTAGGGCCCGTAGCGATAGGATAAGGGGTACTGGTTTTAAACTAAAAGAAGTTACATTCAGACTAGACACAGAGAAGAAATTCTTTACTGTGAGGGTGGTGAAACACTGGAACAGGTTGCCCAGACAGGTGGAAGATGGCCCATGCCTGGAAATACTCAAGGTCAGGTAGGATGGGGCACTGAGCAACCTCATCTAGTTGAAGATATCCCTGCTCATCGCAGGGGGGTTGGACAAGATGATGTGCAAAGGTCTCTTCCAACCAAAACTATCTATGATCCTATAATCAGAGGGTGGAGCACCTCTCCTATGAAGACAGGCTGATAGAGCTGGGGTTATTCAGCCTGGAGAAGAGAAGATTCAAGGGAGACCTTATAACAGTCTTCCAATACCTAAAGGAGACCTACAAGAAATCTGGAGAGGGACCTTTTACAAGGGCATGTAGTGACAGGACTAGGGGAAATGGGTTTAAACTGACAGAGGGGAGATTGAGATTAGACATTAGGGAAAAATTCTTCCCTGTGAGGGTGCTGAGGCGCTGACACACAGATGACTGCGGCTATAAACTCAGGATCAAATTCCTTCCAACAAGAGCTATAATGCAAATAAATCACTGTTTATGCAATAACCCTTTGTTACTGTGGCCAGGCTTGGTATCCTGTCAGGCTCGTTGAAAAGTCCTGCTGATAATGTACCAAAATGCGTCAGTCTGAACTTCTCCAGGTCATTACAACGCCAAGGGAGTGCCCAGGCACATTTGCAGACCAAGAAGCAATCACCCTTTGCAAACTGGTCCGTTGGCGTCTTCTTCATGGGATGAACTGGGAGAGGCCAGTGAAAAGGATGGTTAATTCAAGATTAACGGGCAGCTCCACTGCTGACCTGTTGATGGTCCATTCCTTTGGCTCAACTCTCAGAGCAAGTATTTTCAGGGCAAAATAGGTGCTCCAGAACAACAGCATTGTCCATTCAAGCGATGAACGCAGTGATTACAGCTGAGAGGGTGAAGGCTGACAAGTTTTACCAGGGATGTGCTGAAAACCAACAGCAGGAAACTAAGCCGCTGGTAGTAACATCTTCCACAGTCTCCCTCTTGCCAAGTGATTTTGGAGGTGCTCTATGGCTTTGCACACAGTCTATTAACAAGAAACGGCACCTCTGCTTCTCTGGTGGTACTTCAGTTTCATCATATATCCCAAATCCCCTTTCCCACAAACACATTGTTGTTTTAAATAGCAAATATATCCCTATAAACTCTTAAAAATATGTTCTTTTCCTTCTTCATTCTGTAGTCTGCAATGATGGACAGACACACAGATTTAACCTGCTGGGCGACTATGAGAGTTTTTCTCATAGACAGTAGGTTAATATCCACTCATTGAGAGTAGGTCAATATCCACAAATGGGCTGGGATAGGACTTTTTGTGTTGTCTTTATATATAGGCGGGAACACTGAGAGCCTAAAGGTGGGGCAATGAAAACAATAACTACTGTGAAAATCCTAAGCTAAAATGCACTCACTAAAATTCATTCACTCTATCTCTGTGAGTAGCTCTACTTTGAAGAGTTGCTTAAAAACATGAAGCAGAAACTGGACGCATAAAAACTGCTGTTTGATTCCTGTTGACAACCTTTGATGGCGCAGAGTCCATGGTGAACAGAGTGCCCTTGTAATCTCTTGACCTTCCCATGCCCTTAGATTATTTGTAGGCTGGGATCAAAGCTCTGCTACTCTGTCCTTGGGAAAAAGAGGGTATCAAAGGGGTTTCCAGGACACCTGTGTGTGTTTGCAGCTAGCTCAGTTTTCAAATGGTTCATGATAGGTCAACTGTAGAGCTGGCAAGGAGATTTTCAAGCACAGTTTACTTTATGGGGTTTTTGTGATCAGATTGTCAAAACTGAATCAGAAGATACAATTATTTTCTACTTTGATTTTCTGTTTCAAGCAATTTTCAAATAAGAAGCATCTTTGACATTTTAAATACAAAATTCCATTTTTCATGTTGCAAAAAACCTCCTAGAAAATGGCTATTTATGGTGATTAAAAGAAAGCAAGACATCGAGCAGTTCAAACTAAACTACAAGTGTAAAGAGCTCTATTTTCACTCCTGCTAGGACAAAGGTGAAAAAAATTATCACTTCTTGTTTTAGGTTTTACTTTCATATTGGGCTATGCTTCGTTTAAAGTCTTGCCAGTTCCCCAGAGACAATAAGAATGCCACTTTCAGGTAATCCAAATACAGAAAGACAAATTAAGGATGGCAACAGCAGTAGCAGAAATAGATGCAAGCTCTAAGTATTGTAGAAGCGAATTCCTGTGTGCATTAGTTTCAGTTTTATAGGATTACAGGTGAGGATACAGGATTATATGGGATTATACATCACTCGGAACGAAAGGTGGGAGGTGTTTTGACCCTGGCTGGACACCAAATATCCACCAAAGCTGCTCTGTCACTGCCCTCCTCAACTCAACAAGGGAAAGAAAATACATTGAAAGGCTCATGGATCAAGATAAGGACAGGGAGAGATCATTCAGCAATCACCATCATGAGCAAAACAGATGTGACTTGGGGAAATAAGTTTAATCTATTGCAAATCAAATCAGACTGGATAATGAGAAATAAAAACTTAATCCTAAAACACCTTTCCCTTCTTCCTGGGCTTAAGTTCTCCCCTGATCTTCTCTACATCCTCCCATCCAGTGGCATAGGGGGATGGGGAATAGGGGTTGCGGTTAGTTCATTACACATTGTCTCTGCGGCTCCTTTCTCTTCATAGGGAGGATTCCTCACACTGTTCCCCTGCTCCAGGGTAGGCCTCTTCCACAGGGTCAGCCCTTCGAACAGGCTGCTTCAGTGTGGGTCCCTCCCATAGGCCGCATCCTTCAGGAGCATACTGTTCCAGTGTGGGTCCTTTCCTCTGGGCACTACCACTGTTGTTGACTAGCTTGGCCATGGTATCCTGGTTTCAGCTGGGACAGAGTTAATTTTCTTCCTCGTGTCTGGCACAGTGCTGTGCTTTGAATTTAGGAGTGTAATGTTGGTAACACGCCGATGTTTCAGTTGTCCCTGAGCAGTGCTTACACTAAGTCAAGGACTTCTCAGCTTCTCATGCCCTGCCAGCAAGGAAGATGAAAGCTGGGAGGGGACAGAGCCAGGACAGTGACCCACACTGGCTAAACGAGTATCCCACACTATGCTGCTATGCTGAACAGTGAAACTGGGGGAGTTGGCTGGGCAGTGGTAGCCCACTGCTTGGGAACTGCTGGGCACTGGTCAGCAAGTGGTAAGGAAATGCATTGTGCATCACTGGTTCTGTATATCCCTTTATTATTATTAGCTTTCCTTCCTTTTCTGTCATACTAAACTGTCTTTAACTCAATCCGCGAGTTTTACCTTTATTCTAATTCTCTCCCTTGTGCCAACGGGGGGAAAGCAAGTGAAAGGCTGTGCGGTGTTTAGCTGCCTGCAGGGTTAAACCACACTCGGCTAGTGGTGAGTCCATCTTGGAGTTGACTGGCACTGGGCCTATCAGACACAGGGGAAGCTTCTATCAGCTCCTCACAGAAGCCTTCCCCCCGCTACCAAAACGTTGCCACACAAACCCAACAGGACGGAACTCAGTCACATTGACAGCAGGCACTTTTCTAGACTGTCTAGGAGTATGCAGCTCAAAAATGTTCACCAATCTATTTCTTGGTTAAAACTGCAGGGAAACATATGACTATAAATACAGTAGTTCACACGGAACAGACTTCAAAGAATATGTTGTAAGGAACCATAATTTCTGTCAGTAAGAGAGTGATTAGCACATTGCAGGGACCCTCATGGCATTATAATTCTAAATGCAGAGAAAGATTAGATGATAATGATAACATTGATGGCATTGTTAATAATCCCTAAAATCTTGAGAACGTATTTCTGCGCCCATGTGAGCATCTCCAACACTCTTTGCTGGGATTCCTGCCCTGAAGCAATACCAAGCAGCTGTTGGCAATGTGAGGTTGTTAACTGGCGTTCACACTGATGGGCTCCTCATTAAATCAACAGCGTTTCTCTTACAATCGATGACACCAACTAATACGGCTCTGCATTAAACATTTATTCATCAAGCAGACTGAATCCACGCTGGAGAAGGTTTAATGACACCACAGGGATTTTCTCTTTCATTTACCTGGGATTTATGTTTAGTCTTTCTGGGGCTACAAAGGTGTCAAACTGCCCACAATTAAATTCAGAGGTGTTTTAGCATCTGGACCTGGCATAGTCTGGACATGGCAGTTGGGGGAAACTATGGCAAGGAAAAATAATAGTGTTTTCCATTTATTGTGCACACTTGTGAGAGTTTGGCAGCCACAGTGAGTTTATAATATCAATAACACATTAATAATATATCACAGATACAAGTAACACATTTGATAATTAATATACTGTGTTACAAGCCAGAATTACAAAGCCACAAGGCACCTACTTCGATTGAACACTTATACATTGCTAATAGGAGTACTTGACCTATTTGGATCCAAATGCACTGTGTGCTCTAGCTCCCAGCCCCGGTGTCACCCTGCCTCTGTGCATATGATGATGTTCCCATTCCAGCTTTTGTCCTACATCTACAACGGTGTTGGCAGTTCAGAAAGAAATGAATGATTCAGACTGCCTTTTGTCCAGAAGATTGTCAGATCTTAGGCTGTCTCTAATACCCAGAGGACAGAAGCAGCTGCCCAGAGCAGGCAATATGAGTACGGCCCTTTGGTACCCCATCCATGGGAGATTTGCTTTAGACTATGTGGTACCCTCGGTACAAAAAAACCCCATAGCATTTCAGTAAGGAAGTCTTTTTGTCTGGACTTTCAAAGTGCTTTTGGAGAAACAAAGATTAGTCCACATCAGAGTGGCACAGAAAAGTCTTACCATAATCCTGAATATGAAAATATGTCAAGAGCCGCATGCAAAATGGATTTGCATACATCAGAGCTGCACACACAGCTGTTGGACCGAGCATCCTGAAGTACATTAAAAATGTTAATACTGAATTATGTGGATGCTGATAATTGAATGTTGGAGAAACACACACAGACGTGCACGGAACTATGGCATCTTTTCCACTTGTCTTACTTAGATTGTTCAAACATGAAAAAAGAGACTGCTAAGGTAGCCAGCAATCCTTGAATATTTAAAGGCTTTCTGGTTCAAAGAGAAATTCAAACTATCACTCATCCATACAGGAATAAATACCAGAGGAAGGGTTTAATTTATTTAGAGTTAAAATTTCAATTCTAAAATAGCATCAATACTATCAGCCATCGATTTTGTAAAATCAGGAATTTTAACACAAGCAAGCAGTGATCAATTTGACATTACTTTGGTCTTGCACTCATCAGTGCTGCCAACCACATCCTATCTAGTATACAAGGTCATAGCAGGCCAGATGCTGGAAACATCAGTCTGGATTTACTCTTTTACATATGACGAAGAGTGGAACGGGAAGATCACTGTTCTTAGGCTCTGATTATCAAACCAAGAGGGGAAAGCCCATGCTGCTTAGTTTTCCCTAACAATAATTCCCAACATCTGTCCAGTTGGTGGCAGATAAGAAATTAAGAACTTTTAATCCTGCATCAATGAAAGATTAACACCAGTCCTACATGGGCTGTTTGGTGCTGGTCACAAACCACATCTTCAACCTTGGGGTCACTATCCTTAAGTGACCATAACCGTATCAGCCCTGCGTCAGCACAAACTCCATAGAGGAGCAATATCTAAAGCTGAATTCTACTTTCTGGCTCAAGGTCACCTCTCCCTTTCAAACACTGAGAATGGGATCCCACATTTATTGCAATATCCTTTCTCTATCTGAAACATCCCTCCAGTTTTGGTGGGACAGGGAAGCTTTTTCTTTCTGTTGCGAGCTTTTGTGCACGCAAGTATTGCAATGAACATAGGATCCTGTTCCCACTCCAATGAAAAGTCTCATGATAACTTTTAAAACAGGGCTTACACAAACATCACCACTAACTCTAGCAATAAGGCTCCTGGCAAGTTTTAATAGGCACAGTGTTAAAGGCTAACAGTCCCCACTGACTGCAGGCAGCAGAGCCCTGGGGCTTTGGGTTTTCTTTTAAATGAGTCACCAATTTGTGTCAAAAAGTTTGCTTTGCAAGTGGAAGCTACAGGATTTTTATTTGTGTTTTGCCTTTATTAAGTCATTTCACCTTTAATTAAAACCTCTCAAGGAACTGTACCCCAAGAAACTGTTTAAATACACTGTTGCCCTTGGTTTTAAACAGGGTAAGATGAGTTTGTAATCGCTTTTATTACATCTCTCTTTCTTAAAAAAATCCCCATAAAGTGAATGCTGAAAAATAATGACTGCATCCAAGGGGAAGTCATTACAAATACAGCTTAAATATTCCCAGAGGAGAACTGACCTATGACTTCTCATGGAGAAGCTGTCGCGCCAGCTGAAGGGCATCGTTGTTTTTTAAGATGCTCTAAAAAGGGAGCGTTGAACAGAACATGGTAATTGTTGTTGCTGGGTGTTCACATCCTTAGGAAAAGATGGTGGAAACCAGGGCATCCTGTGCCTCAGCAGACTGATGGATCACTCCTAGGTCTTTGTTCAGAAGATCAAGTTCCTTGTGACTGGCATCGCTGCTGCAGAGATGTTTCCAAACTTGCAGCTGATGTAAATGGTTCTCATTTTACAGCCTCCTGTATTTCTCACTTCTGAATTTCACTGACCCTGCTCTGATTTACGTGCATGGCAGATTTAGTGCATCACTGATTTGTATAAGAAACAGTGAGGAAAGTGTGGGAGAGAGACAGCAACAGGGCTCACAGTGACAGCAAATGGCATACGGAAGGAAAAAGACTTTGAGATTTACAAACAGATGCAGTCATCTCTGTTCACAGAGCTACCATTAGCCAGAAAGGCAGCCAAGGAGAGGAGTGCTTACTTTTCTGGCAGCCATCCAGTGAGGCGCAGCTTCTGCCTGACACTCGAAACTGGGGTGGTTTGGCTTTAGTTCTGGACATTTGTTCATAGCTGGGTGAGGTGCTGAGAGGCTTCCTCCCATGCAAAGAAGGCATCAACCAGTTACACGTGACTGGTTTAGTATGTTTGTCTAACTGTCTGAAAACAGCCTGTAAAGGAAACTCTCCTGCCTTGCTGAGTGATTTAAAACCATCCCTTGCTTAGAAAACAGCTAAAAAAAACCCTTCCCCAGACTCTCTTTTAATTAACAGCGTTAAAGAAAGAAATTGAAGCAAGACCAGCATTCAGATATAACACTATGCTGTGAACCTTTCAGCCCTGAATCAAAACCAGACTCTTTGGAAACACCTCAGAGCATTGCCTTGTAGAGTCGGCGAGCATCCATGTGCTGCTGAAGCTGCACCCTGGCTTACACAGCCATGTAAGGGGTACAAGAATCACAGAATCATGCAATATAGAATCATTTAGGTTGAAAAAGACCTTTAAGATCATCGAGTCCAACCCATTAACCTAACACTGCCAAGTGCACCACTAAACCATGTCCCTAAGTGCCACATCTACACATCTTTTAAATACCTCCAGGTGATTCAACCACTTCCCTGAGCAGCCTGTTCCAATGCTTAACAACCCCTTCAAGGAAGAAATTGTCCCTCAAATCCAATCTAAACCTCCCCTGGGCAACTTGAGACCATTTCCTCCCATCCTATTGCTTGTTACTTGGGAGAAGAGACCGACCCCACCTCACCACAACCTCCTTTCAGGTAGTTGTAGAGAGCAGTAAGGTTCCCCCTGAGCCTTCTCCAGGGTGAACAACCTAAAAAATAATGTCCCCCAGCTTCCAGATACACATGGCCTGGGAAACAGCTTCAGCCTGTGATCCCAGCCCTCATTTACAGGCCATGACGCTACGCTGGGAATAATAGGGAAAGTCCTGGGATGCATTGGGCCAGGTGGGGAAGAGGACATAGGCTGAGCAGACTGCACACAGCCACGTAGACGTAGCCCATAGGGGACAGCTGGGGCTACGCTCTACCTAAGGAGACTGATTTTGCTCTTTTGCGCATACCCAAATGGTAAAAGCATTTCTGTAACTTTCCTTTGTCCTCACCTTTTCACCCCAAGGTAGAGGAAGAAAGAGAAGGTACCACAAAAGAGGATTTGCCTGGATTAGCTGGGGGCAGGAAGGGTGTGGGAACAGGTTTACTGTCCTGCTGACAGGGCTTATAGTTGGAATTAACCCTTATATGGGCCTTATAAGACCATATGCTTATAAGCACTGTGTGCAGGGAGGTAGGGGCATGCAAGGACCCGTACACTGTTCAAAATTCTGCTGGTCTGAACCAACCCAACTTCCCATCGTAATAAAACCCTTTTCTATAACAGGAGCTGAAACAAATGAGAGGGGTATTGCCCCTCTCCCTCCCCATGGCTTGTATTAGAATCACAGGATAGTTCGGGTTGGAAGGGACTTTCAAAGCTCATTTAGTCCAACGCCCCTGCAATGAGCAGGCACAATCTTCAAGTAGATGAGGTTGCACAGAGCCCCATACAACCTGGCCTTGAATGTTTCCAGGGATTGGGCATCTACCAACCTGTTCCAGCGTTTCATCATCCTCACAGCGAAGAATTGCTTCCTTATATGTAGCCTGAATCTAACCTCTTATAGTTTAAAACCACTACGCCTCGTCCTATCACTACAGGCCCTAGGGTATTACTGGTGCTATCTCCAATTCGTCCTTTGCAAAGGGCTGGAGCTGCATAGCATTGATGGGGCAAAACGTGATTTTCAGCTCAAGTTGCTCAACACAGGCAGGATAAAAATGGCTTTGCATAAACAAATGGGGGTGAGCTTCACATTTAGTGGCTGGGCTCCATAGCATCACAGCAATGGGAATGAAGAAGTTTCTGCAGCCTCATCAGTGCTACAGAGGAGGAATAAAACCTCTTTACTGCCCAGATGCCCGACAGCAACATTCCCCCATGTGCAGGTGAGGTTCTTGCAGGCAATACCTGCCCCAAGCCCAGAAACTATGGCTTTGTGAGAGTACACATGGCATGCACCATCCTCCTGTCCCCAGGCTATCTAGCCCTGATGTGTAAAGTTGGCTTGACAGGTATTGCACGTTGCTTCAAATTGGCCAGACATCTTTAAATGACTGTAGAAATACCAAGCTAATAAAGAAATGAAGACAGAGCTGCCTGCCTGATGAGCAAGCAAAAGAAATGAAAGACACCAATAGCCTTAGACAGTCAAGAATTAAAATAAAATTAAGAAAACTACAATAAATCCCTGGCAATATCAGACTTAAAGTGACAAAATCCGGGTGGCATTTGAGGCTGCACGGTGACAAAGCACACAGCGCTTTCATTTGGGCTCAAAGTTCCCACAGATACTGAGCATTCATCCCTTATTGGTTCCCACCGTTTTAGCCACCCATCACCCTCATGAACCCAGAGCAAAATCCCTCAGGATTGCTGTTCCTCAAAGTGAGAAACCCCCGATTTCCTCCTGCTTTCAGCAACATCCAGCTTTGGCTGACAGCATCTTTTGTCACACTCTGTCCTGGGTTCAGCAGCGGCAGTCGGTTCTCTCCTTCTTGGTGTCTGGTGCAGTGCTGTGTTTTTGACTTTCGGTCTGGGAACAGCGTTGATGACACCGATGTTTTTAGCTGCTGCTTAGAATGTTTACTCTGACCAAGGACTTTCTGAGCCTCATGCTCTGCCAGGGAGGAGGGGAAGCCGGGAGGAAGCAGAGACACTTGATCCAAACTAGCCAAAGAGGTATTCCATACCATAGCACGTCATGTCCAGGATGTAAATTGGGAGTTATCCGGAAGGGCAAGCTCTCTGCTCAATCGGCGAGTGGTGATTGTATTCCCTTCCCTTGTTATTTCCCTTATCATTGTTATTATCGGTGGTAGCAGCAGCGGTTTGTGTTATACCTTAGTTACTGGCCTGCTCTTATCTCAACCCGTGGAGTTACATTCTTTGCATTCTCCTCCCCATCCCTCCAGGGGAGGGGAGGAAAAGTGGGAGGGAACGAGCAGGCTACGCGGTTTTCTAATTTACGACTGAGCTTAAACCACGACACGCTCATACACAGACATCGCACAGCCCCAAAGACAGGGCTTCAATGTCACTTTTGAAGCGCATTGGGAAGGTGTCACAGAACAAAACGTATCATCATCTCTGTTGTCACCTCCTGACCCACTGAGGCTGGTTTGCTGTGGGAGGATTAACTTGGGACCAAACCAAGAGGAGAAGATGGCACATAAGGAGCTGGTTCAACCCCCAGGACAACTCCTCACCACAAGCCTTTTTTACTGTAATTCCTCCAAATACCACCGTGCACAAGACACGCAGCTGCCAGCTCTGCTTTACAGATGGAGCCTGCAGCCATCCATCTTTATCACCCTTACAGAGCTTGAGGCAGAGATGCAACATCCATCCGCTGCTCCTGACGCCACTGCTTGCCTTTCCCACTGCATTCAGCATTTCAAAGGTAAATCATTCAAGCTGGGACAATAACAGAAATGTTACTTTGCCCTCTGCAGCCTCCTTCACACCTCTTTTTCAGGGCTGTGTTTCAGCCTCCAAGCAGTTGTTAGGCAGCTGTCCCTGGCAGGGGTAAGAATTAGTTTAAGATGGAGCTGGCTGCAGTTCCCACAGATCTCTGCCAAGTCTCTATGTGCTCCATCCCTGATGCTCAAGCAGAGCAGCCGTTCAGGGTGGGTGCTTTCAGCCTTTGTAACAGATTGGGTTCTGGACAAGGGAAAAGCTTGCTGGCACAGTGGTCAGCTGTCAGGGACATTGCCCGTGACATGACAAGAGGCAGTGAAAGCCTAAAACAGAGTGGGAGAAAAAAAAGGCAAAGTCCTTCAATGCCATCTGTTTAAAGGCAAGGAGGGAGAGAGGAGGGGGAAACGCATGTGGAGCTCTTTATGAGGTACAGTAAACCACAGACAAAGCGAGCACTACCAGCTGTGTCAGTGCCTGCAAAGGGCTGCAGGGCCCCCCGGCAGCAGCAGTGCTGGTTTGCCTGGCACCAGCCACCACAGTTACCTGCTGCTTCTACCTGCACCTTGGAGACACCGTGTTATTGTCATCCACTGTGTTATTGTCACCTATCCCATTCAGGATCATTTTCTGAGTGTAACAGGGGTACATATTATCAATTCAAGGTTTTTCTTTGTTTGTTTTCTAGCTATGCCTGTCCTTGTGGGCATAAAAGTCATACAAGCCCTACAAGCCCAAATTTCACATACGGCCTTGCCCTGGGGCAGAGAAGCCACACAGAATAATAGAATAGCTTGGGTCGGAAAAGACCTTAAGATCACCTGGTTCCAGCCCTCCTGCCATGAGCAGGGACACCTCACACTAGATCATGTCGCCCAAGGCTCTGTCCAACCTGGCCCTGAACACTGCCAGGGATGGAGCATTTGCCACTCCTCTGAGCAACCTGTGCCAATGCCTCACCACCCCCACAGTAAATGCACCTACTCCTCAGATTTGCACAATGCCATGGTCACTGCGGTTGCAGAGATGTAGACAGGGTGCTGAGTGTGACATTACCCACAGGTTCCTTATGCAGATAGTGGTGCTCCTGCAGAGGATAATACAAGTCATCTAGGGATGATGGAGCAGGTGAATGGAGGTAGATAAGCTCTTGGGTTGCTTCCCACAAACAGCTGGGATGAGAGCTGGGACACACACCTTGATCCCACCCTTTCAACTAGTAATTTCAAAGTTAAATTCATCCACTGAGCAACCATGGCACTGGGGCTTGCTCCCTCCCTTGGCAACGTGGGGAGCCTTGCTGCGGTGGTTTAACCCTGGCCGGATACTAAGTGCCCACCAAAGCTGCTCTGTCACTGCCCTCCTCAGCTCAACAGGGGAAAGAAAATATAGTGAAAGGCTCATGGGCTGAGACAAGGACAGGGAGAGATCATGAACCAGTTACTGTCACAGGCAAAACAGACTTGACATGGGGAAATCAGTTTAATTTATCAGCAATCAAACCAGAGTAGGGCAATGAGAAATAAAAATGAAATCCTAACCTCACCCCTCCCTTCTTCCAGGGATCCACTCCTGATTTCCTCTACCTCTTTCCAGCAGCACAGCAGGACAAGGAATGGGGGTTGTGGTCAGTTCATCCCATTCATGTCTGTCTCTCCTTGCTCCTCAGGGGAGGACTCCTCACACTCTTCCCCTGCTCCAGCATGAGTCCCTCCCACAGGAGACCATGAACTGCTCCAATGTGAATCCTTCCGCATGGTGCAGTACTTCAGGAACAGGCTGCTCCAGCGCAGGCTCCACTCTCCATGAGGCCACAGGTCCTGCCAGGAGCCTGCTTCATCACAGGCTTCCCGCTTAAATACGTTATCCCAGAGGCGCTACCCCCCAGTGATGGGCTCAATCTCAGTCAGCAGCGGATCCGTCCTGGAGCCAGCTGGTGTTGGCTCTATCAGACATGGGAGATGCTTCTGGCAGCTTCTCACAGAAAGTCCCCGGCTACCAAAGTCTTGCTACACAAACCCAATACACTCACCTTCTCATTTACTGAGCTCCTAATGTGGGCACAAAAATGAAGCTCCTAAGGAGAGGCAAGTGAATAACTCAGAATGCAGGGAAGGATACGTTAGCTGACAACAGCCACAGAGACTTGTTTCACTGCTGGACCTGTCAGTGTATTTTGAGCCTGCTCCAAGTTCACATGAAGCCAGCTGAGCCTTCCAAATGATTTCCACCAGCTGCTTTTATCTGAAGTCCCTGTTTGAAAAATTCAGGATTAATTTCAAGATTGCCTCTGTTTGTAACAGGGAACATTAAGTGCAGGTCAGCTTCTATATGCAACAGAATAGGGACAAATAAATACAAAGCAACATAATGGGAACAGGCACTTTCTCTCTAGATCTACTCCATTCCCTTCAATGAGAACTCCAGAAGCAGGTCCTGCAAGAAGGATCTTGCTCTAGCTAGAGCAAGGGTCCTGTGAAGGACTCTTGATGTGCCTTGTCAGACCTGGTTCAAAGCACAAAGCCAACAGAAAGGCTTCTAACAACATGTGCCAGCATCTTTCATCAATTTCCAAGCTGCAAAGAGGAATCAAAAGTAGAACATTAAATTCTCAATTCTGCCCTTCACCACATTTCCCTTTATAAGAGGAAAAAAACCCAAACCTGTAATCATCAGTGTAATTGCTGACTTGGATTTGAAAGCAGATAATAAATGGTACGTCCATCTTTTAATTATTAACATAACTAAGCTTATTGCATAATACCTGCTTATTTTTGGAAAGCAGCCCTGCCTACCTGTCTCAACAGCACATTACTGAGTTGGCAGTAGCAGGAGCTTCTGAGTGAATAAGAAAAGTTCTTCAGATCACGCTCGCTTGCCAAAAGTTTCATCTCAGAAGGCTGGATCACCAATAACACAACATTTTGAAGGAGAAAAGGAGAAAGTCCCCTTGTTACAGCTCCCTTCACTATAGTTTCCATTCCATTTGGCTGTGTGTGATGCATGCAGTTTATTTATCCCACAAATGATTACAAAGAACATTTTAGTAGAGAGGATTCCTCTGCCAGATCACACACTCGGAGTGCTGAGATGACACATCTCCTCCCACCTGTCTCTGATCAAGACAAAACCTGTTGCTCCAAACCTGAGCTTAGACTCTCAGAAAATGGCCCACTATGGCTACGACTGTGTGTCTTGCGATGCTTCACGGAGCTGGAAGCTTGATCCTGGACCATGCAGAGGAAGAACCCCTCCAGAATACCCTGACTGGGCTTGGCATCCATTTCATCCCTCCACCACCAACAGATCTGCAACACTGAGGACTTCCTGCAGCGTTGGGACGGCTTCTCTCTGCTGTTCCATGCTGATCGTTAATAACTAGATAGACTGTTGGTATGGTCTCAACAGCCAGTCCCACTGTGCCTGTCATGCAGTGTTTATAATCCTCAGTTCGAGTCTCATAAAACACTCAACTGCTGGTCTTGGACTGATAAATCAGCATTTCAGAATTTACTCTTGCTTCCATGCAGTGTTATCAATCACATCCAATATATATTTCATAGTGCTTCCTTTCAACTTAACCTGTATAAAGCATAGTGGTGGGGGTTGAGAACATCACCAGCACGTATCTGAATATGAACAATTACAATTGAGTTTAGGGGGTTGTGCTGGATCTGTATGTCTGAGTGGAGTTCTCAAGGTTTTATGAAGACAACAAAGCCCCTGCTCCTTGCCTTGTGATGCCTTAGCCCTCTTGTGTCATAAAGCTGATAGAAAGAAAAAGACCAAACACATTAACCTTTCTGGCTCCGCTTAGTCTAGTTTTCTTCTAGCGAGGGAGAGTCAACACTACATGAATACATTAGCACAACAAATAAGGCACTAGTTGGCACTTCAAGTGGCTCCTAAGACCTCTTCACAACGGTGCAATATGCTGTCAGCACGACAAGCCAGGTACCACATGCCTTTATTTCTCATTCACTGAAGAGATACTGGGCTCATCGCAGGTTTTGCCCAAAGGCAAGAGTGATCACAGCCCCTCCCCAGGCAAGTGCTGCTCCAAGATGTCCTTTTCCTGTGCTCTGAAAAACACTTCTACTGCATAAATTTATGGCGTGGGATCAAATGTCTCCCAGAAGCTCTTCCAGCTACAAATATGGTTTCACCCTTCAGATGCCACACTGGCAGCAAAATCAAAGCTTCACCACTGCCCGGCCATTCCAGTTTGGAAACAGTATTTTTGGCTAAGATTTCTCCAATCAACCTAATCCCCACTAGTCAATCACAACGGTCTGTCACATGAAGGCAGCACTCTTAATGCTTTATCTACAGAGAAGTAATCCCATGATTTTGGTGCTCGAGAGAGCTTTTCCTCAAAGGTAGATTTCTCTGTGAATCATTTAGACAGAACTGTTCTCTCTTTTGACTTGCTATTGAACTGTCTAGGAGACAGCATTTAAATGCAAGAAGGCAAAACAATAGTATTGACTGCCCGTTGTCCCGGTTTATTTAATTCTGTAAAGCAAACAGCTTGTGTGAAATGCACTCCAGGTAATAAAATCGTATTGCACGTTTGCTTATAAGAGGGTCACCACGGAAGGCAAATGCTCCTGTACTCAGCAATAAATATTTGATTCTGTGTTATACAGCAATTATTCAAAATGAGAGAGACTTGGATCCAAGGCTGCTGCCCTTTAGGACTCAGCCTGTCAAGTCACATTGCTCTGTCCTTTTTATCCAAGTGGATTTCATCTCCATACTATTATTGCTGTGTGATATTCAGGTCTTTAAGTTCAAGTTGCACCGAGCTTGAAAAACAACATTTGACTACCAGCCTGCCCTTTCTTTGTTAAAGGGAGAATTGCTTTCTTGTTATTCTTTTCAGTTATCAATATGCCATAGCATATTAAAGGAGTCAAATTTAAAGCACACAGTTGCTTTTTTCTGAGAGGACAAAAAAAGACTGAGATTTCAATTTAATCACCCCTAAAATTGCTTCTTCCTTAGCTTTAAAAATGCCACAGCTTTAGTCATCATGGGGAGGTTATGAACCTATCATATATTTATTTTCTCTGGCTTTTGTACATACTTAGAAAAATATCAGATTCCTGACAAATTTCCATTCTTCTGAAATTTAACAAGGAGTCATTAATATATTTTACACATACATCCCTCTATAGAGATATTCTCAACATTTATTACCTATCTAGCCTGCACTTGATAGACATTTATATAACGCTCAGCCTAGAGAAATGTAACGAAATCCACAGAGCTTAAGCACATGCAGAGATGTGTGCCATTTCCCCTTAAAGTAAGATTTAATCAGCGCAGTGCCACCTCAACCCTGACCAGATGATCAGTCAAAGCAGCTCTGAGTAATATCTTGGGAAGTCTGAGCCTACAGACAATTACAGACCACTTAATCACAAAATTTAATCAAGATAATAATTAGGCACTGCATCCTGTTTAATGCACGAGGATGTGAGCCTTCCAGCTCCTGCTGCCAGATCGGAACTGAACACAGGAATAGGGGGAAGAATCAGCAAAGTCAACAGACTAAATCCTTGATGACAGAAGGAAAACTGAACGCGAACAGCTTGCCAAATCCTTCAAGAAGAACTCCAGCACTTCGTGCCAGTTGAAAACTCAACCCTACAGGATTCTTTCATAGATCTATTTCTTTAGAAGACCAACTTAACATCTTTCATTTGACCAGGCTTGAGAGATAAAGCCCAGGGTCCTGGCACAGTCAGTGCCTTACTGATGCTTAGCAAGCACTTTTTGCTCAGATAAACCTTGCCCTGCACAGTGGATAGGGGTGGAAAGGAAAAGCTTTATTAAGTGACTTTTTCAAGGTCAAAATGAAGACTATAAATCTGCCAGCCATTTCAGCCACTGTACTACACTGCCATGGTTGGGTCAGCCTTGTAGAGCTAAGCAAAGAGTTACAAGACTCTAGTTAATGAACTGTTTGAAGTACCACATGTTTACTGTAAGCTAAGCAAAGTCACTTCCAGGGATAGATAGCTATTAAGAGGATTTTTCCTTATTTTCCTCTAACTTCAAAGTGCCGCATCAAGCTCCTAGTGACATCCACCCATCACTGAGCTGGAGAAAGCAGGAGCAGCAGCGATGCATCTGTAAGCATTAAAAAGGCCAGAAACATGAAGGCTTCGAAGAAAGACCAGAGGGGTGCAGAAAACGGACTCAATGACCCAACTTCCATTTTCAAATTCTACAAGCCCCCTGGGTTAAAAATAGGATGAAAAGTAGATTTATCTCCCCTCCCCACCCCAAACCAGTGGGGATACTAGGTAATATTTAAAGTGAGTAGCTTCTCATAGCGGCTGCAGAAAACCAATTCTACAGACTGATAGGGTAGTGAAATCCTTTCTTTACACATATAAGACCTAACAAAGAAAGAAACGGAAAAGAAGTAGAGCTGAATGATGGTAACATTTCAATCTTCAGAGCCACTGTTAGCTACAATGAATCTCTTTTGTAAATTCAGTGTCTTAAGCTGCAAATACTTATCAAGAGTGTTATTATCAGCGATTGTGAGCCTGCGAACAAGAATTCCCCCTGTACTTTAATGGGTGCTGGCCATATCCCTCAGAAAGGGGACTCTAACAGACATACAGTTATCATTGTTCAATTTTTAATGAATATATGGCATTCCCATTCATTATTTAAGTGATATTCAGATGTAGTTTCAGTCAAAGCTGCCTCTTCATAAATGTTATTAGCTACAAATGCGCCTTTAGTAAAATATTACATTGTGCTAAAATAAAGTGTTGTACTGATAATCAAAGGAAAATGAACGGAAGGAACTAAAATCCACAGCGATGCAGTCAGAAGCCATTCACTCAAAAACCTCTTTGACTTTAATAGGCAATTTCTCAGAGGCCAGCACAGGAACGCAGAGTCAGGCACACACCAAGACACAAGAAACACCTTCTCCAAACTCTTGAGGCTCACACACAGGCTGCTACCCAATTATCTGAGTCAAAGCAGGCCTATCTGTGGTCAGTTTGACCACAACTCAATAATATCGTCTGCACATCCAATATACATGCCCCTCTGGACAGTTTTACACTCATTATCCAACAGTTTGCACTGCGCACTTTGGAAAACACTGTGTATATTAGTGTTTGGGCTGCTGAATGTAGTTCAGTGCTGCTCAAGCTCTGCTTTTCTCATGGCTGATTGTATATTTTGATAAACTTGTGTGCTGAGATATCTCAAATTAAGCACTCAAATGAAACATCCTAAACCTCATCAGGTTGCAAATGCTGGCCCCAGTCTGCTCACTATCCAAGCCAGGAACCAGCTATTTGTTTCCTCTAAATTAATCCCAGCTCAGCAAGACACTTAGGTGCACATCTAACTTTATAAAGACAGAGTGGGTTTCCCACTCACTTAAATAATGCAGATGCAAATGCTCTGCTGAATCAGGCTAATAAAAATCCAATAGCAGTCAGTAATAAATACAGCAACACAAATGCAGTATCTGCTCCACAGCCAGGAGGTTGGAGCACTGTGCTGGGATCTGTAATGCAGTTCCCTCACTAGAGCCATGGGATTTGTCCCCGCTTCCCTGCATCCCGCTCTATTCCCCAGGCTGAGAGCCACACACAGTCCTCCTCCTCACTCTGTCTGGGAATGTGTCTTTATATAGAAGGTATCCATTATACAAGATTTATCTTGGGTTTCCCTGCCCTGTTCTTCTAACTGTGCATTTGAGATGAAAATACTGTCAGTGTCTAGGCTGGGTGTCTGGGACAGGAGGGGCAGAAGCAGAGACAGTTTATTTGCTAGAGCAGGAGGCTTTCCTTCTGTAACAATTCCCTATTGTATAGGGTTTATTTCTACCAGGATAAAAGAGCAAACCCACACTTCACTGGAGTTGTGAACCGGTCCCCACTAACAGTACACGTGGTGCATGCCAAAGACAAATGTGAAACTGAGCCCTGCTAAACCTGGCCAGCTCTGATAGACTCTGCTCAAGGAAAGAGGCAGAGAGATAACAAGAGACTAATAGGGATGCCTGAGTGCAAACCTGCATATCTAACCCCTTCTGGTTAGCAGCCCTTTTCCCACACTGGAACCTAGACTCTGCAAGGACTTTGTCTTAAAGGAAAAAAGACAGTAACAATAATAATGATAATAACGTGCTCAGAGGTAATAATAATAGTAGTAATGATGATAATAATAATAATGTTCCAAGAGTTACCTGGTGGTAGTCATAGTAGTAGCTGTAGTAATAGTTATGATAATAATAACATTCCCAGAGGTACCCAGGGTGATGTCCCTGCACACTGCATCTTGGCAGGAGTGAGTATTTGACATCTATCTCATGGCTGCACGCAACAGGCACCCAAACATAAGGCATTCCTTACTGCTTGTGTTTCCTTGGGGTTTCCACATTGTATGTGTTGTGCCCAACACATGTGGACAAGACAGGCTTTTCCAGAGAAGTCAGTCACAAGCATCAGGTTTTTTTCCTTCCCACCACTGAGTGCACTGATCAGGATCTCACTTGAAGGACTAATAGTCTATGCCCTGAAAGAAGATATCCAGCATTGCTTCTGTTTTATTTGGAGGGGAGCAGAAGCTTGGGAGATACTTTTGGGTGAAGTAGGCTCAAGATGAAAGATCTGGAGCACAAGAAAAGTAACCTTCATGTATCTTTGAATAAGGCCTTCAAAAAGGCATGACTTCATGCACACAGAGGTCCTGCGGAGGATCTGGCCCTGGCTGATGTACAATACATAAGTGATACCTGGTGACTGAAGGAAAAGAAAACAAGCAAAACAATCCCCTAACATTAGCCATTCTAATAGCTTTAGGAGATGGACCATCAGCATCAAGAAAGATAGGGACATGGAGAGATCTCTACAGCTGACTGCAGTTTTCTTAGAGTAAATCTGGATTATTGCAGCCAGTTTTGGTGCATACTTATCCTAAAGAAACACAACAGTTTCTCTATGCACAGATAATGCAGCTTTTCCCACACTTTGGGTAAGCCCTTCACAGATACCCACTGTGTGATCCTGAAGGTTTGACTTCATAAAGAAGTTGCAGTGGGAGGTGGTTATCCTCCAGCCTGGTTAGAATCTGTCACTGCCGTCATTTTAAAAGGTGATTGGGAGAAGGCATCTCATCCTGGCTGAAAGAAACAGCATCTTCATCTTAAGACTCCTTCTGTTCTGCAGGATATGGAGTCACAGGGAAGAAGCACCCTCTCCACTGCTGCTCTCCAGCAGTTAAGATGCTCTCCAAAACATACATTTATATTTCTCAGTGCCTTTGCTAGATTTAGAAAGTAAAATTAAAGCATTATTAGGGGCTAAAGGGTCAGGCATATATCCAGCCAACTAGCTGGCAGTGACTCCACATGGAACAAAGAGATTCCAAAACAAACTTTTTTAATGAGAAGGATGGCCAAAAGCCAAGCAGACATTGCAGAGGATACCTCATTAAAGAAATTGATAACCCTAAGTCAGGTCAATCTGTTTAAGTAACTCAATGGCTTCAGTCAGATAGGAATAGATCTGTTTAATTTGCCTTCAGAAAAGCAGCAGCACAGTGGGAGCGGAGGAGGAGATCTCATAGAGAGCCATAAGCTCTCCATAAAAGTTGGTAATCGGGGGAAGTTGCATCTGTGGTTTACTCACTTGGAAGAGAGACATCTCACACACAGTGAGCTGAAACACGGCTGTAGGCAGTGAGAGCAACCACACACAAGGAGTGGATCTGCACTCGGCAGCATGTGCTAATACCATGGGATCTTCCCTGCACAGCCACAGCCTGCATGAGGAACACGGGACTGACGGACACTGAACCAATCTGGCAAATGGCAAAACACTAAATATAAGGTGTGAGCCAGAACCTGATTTCTTTGTACAGCTTTGCAGCACTTTGGCGAGCTTCAGCAGGGAAAAGCAAGATGATTTGCCCCCGCCCATGGCAGGACGATTGGAACTAGATGATCTTAAGGTCCTTTCCAACCCAAACCATTCTGTGATTTTCTGCTGGAACAAAAAGCTCAGAATATGGCTCTTGTTTGGAAAGTCAAGCCCAGGGGCCCCAAATGGGAAAATAAGCTCTTGCAGTTCGAAAAGACCTTGCTGTGATCTAAACAGCACTGCTTGGCCTCCGCCAGGATTTCCGCTCTGCTTTTACTCACCCGTGCTGACAGCAGGGTTATCACTTCAGGATTTCCGTGATGCTGAGTACAGCACAGCCACCAGTGCGCTGTGCATCCAGGCTGCGAACTGCCAGCAGCCCAGACAGCATCTTGCTAATGACTGCTCCTTACAGGGCACCGTATCAGCAGTAATTAGCAAACTGCTGCTAAGCTCAGACCTCTCATTTGCAGGTATCCGTCTTACCTCACGGATATGACTATGGGGCTTATTTCATCACTGAGCAGAGAAATAACATCTTTAAGTAATTGCATGGTTTTGTAATAGGTAAATAAGGACTTTGCCACAAAAATTTAAAAATAAACCTAGTGCTGGTTTTATTACCAGCAGATCTCAGCAGTAACCCAATAGAAGGTTTCGCCATGCTTGGACTTAATCTACCTTTTAGAGATAATGTATAATAAATTACCATAATGATTAAGAGCCAAACAGTGTAAATTGAGTCCCTATCACCCAGGCTTCAAGCAAACCTTAAGCTTTATTATGGATGAGCGTACACAGTAATGAATAAGTACGTCTCTCACAGGCTTTTGTTCCTTGCAGGCATACTTTGAGAAGTCTGGTGCATGTCAGCAGCCCCAGCCATTCAACACCTTTCAGTCAGACCTCAGAAATCATAAGGTTTTGAATTCTTTGAATAGACCTTCTGGTCTCAGCACTGGAATCACACCTCAAAGCTTCTCCTGCTAATAGGAAAGATAGAAAACAAAATGTGAAGAGAAAGATTCCCACATTTCTACCCAACCTGAAAAGGAGGCGGTTCAGTGAAACACCATTAAGATAACCATGACAACATCATTAATCTTATCAACACAGCAATAATCCACAAGACTAAAAGTGGCAGCTACAATATCAAGTGAAACCCATTTGTCTGGAATGGAGTAGATTATTTTTTACCCTGGGAAAAGGCATGACCTCCCAATTGAAGGCTCTCCTGATTTTCCTAAAAGGGACCCTGTTAGGTACATGCTTGACCAGGGATGTGAGGATCACAGCGGTTGTGGCCATCTCTTAATGCACCAACATCACCTGCCTCATAGCATAGAATCACAGAATGGTTTGGGTTAGAAGGGACCTTACAGCTCATCCAGTTCCAACCTTCTGCCATGGGCAGGGACACCTTCCTTTAGACCATGTTGCTCAAAGCCTCATCCAACCTGGCCTTGAATACATAACAAGGACCTTCAATACCCTACCACACACACAAATGTCCCCTTTGGGATGAAAGGGGATCAACCCAGGAGCTACACAGGTTGGAGGGATGAGGATATTTTAGCCAGGATTTTGGGTACATGATTACTATGGGCCATTAAGCTGCTCTCCTCTGGCTGGATTTGCTGTTGACTCAACAAAGGAAAGCGCAGACAGCTGAGTACCTGCCAAGCCTGTACAGAGCCGTTGTGCCAAATAGGAAAGAAGAAAAGCCAGTATAAAATCAGAAGGAAGCCCCAGACACTTGCTTTCCCTTACACCTGGAAAACCAAAGCTAACTTCCCTTTTCTCTCAATGGAAAACCTGAAAATGCAGAACCCTGGGAGAAAATTACCCCCCATGCTGTGCATACACAGTGGATGTTTAACAATCCCATCCCAAACTTTACTACCTTAAGTCGAGCATACGTTGATTCACCTTCTCCTAGCAACTTGCACTTGTTCTTATAAGGAAAATGAATGATAAAGCAATGAGGAGGGGGAAAATCAAACCTGATGAATGCCCACGTTCCCAAGACAGCCAGCTCCGAGCAGGTGGACACAGCAGGAATCACTTGCGTCTCAAGAGCAGCGAGAGATGCGTGATCTGGATCTGCAGAGAGCTCGGGTTAGTCAAATGACTTTTCAGGGCAATTTGCCAGAACGAAGCAGAATGAAGCAGAGATAATCCGCTGAAAGAATGCCCTATACAGCAGGGGAACAGACAGATGCTTCCTGTGCATGAGATTTCAGGGTAGCATGAGATCCGTACCGGGACACACGTTGAGCTTGCTCAGCAGCAGCAGGTCAGAGGGGGAAAATAAAGGTAAAAATAATGCAGAATAAGACAATGCAAGCACAAAACTACAGCTCAAGTGCTTTGTGTTGGGAAGTTGTCGCTCCCTGAGGTCTGGCATTGAGAAACAGCAGCAGCCAGAGCACTTGGAGAACCACCCCAATGCAAGGCTGCATACAGGCAGAGAGCAACCTAGGGGACTGTGCAAACCCAGGTACTCCTGAAAGGCTCAGTGCAAACCCTGGAAATAAGGAAAGCATTACTGGGAAGCAAACTTGGCATTCCCAGCAAGTTGAAATGCAACTTCTGATTTAAAGGCTACCAAAACCAACCCCAGCCTGCTAACATGCTATACAGCAGAGGTCCAATTTGTTTGCCTTTCTGGAAGCATCTGTATTTTGAAAGCCTAAGGATCATCCACCGCAGTCATTTCAGACCTCAAAAGTACTGCCCGCAACTTAGGTTTGGTTTGCTGGGGGTTTTTTTAAGTAGTTCCTTAAATGCCTCAAATTAGGTAATTAAGTAAATAGTGTCGCTAGCAGACTTCTGGCTTCCTGTGGTCAGACTTTCCAGTTACATCATGCGCTCTTTAGCAACATCATTCCTTGCCTTCAAGTGTTTCAGTGTCTCAGAGGATTTTAGATCACATCCTATCTAAGGCTATAGATGTCTACTGAGTCACACATACTCAAAACGTGATGAGTTGAACACACAGAAACACACAGAGAGGAGCGCCATGTGGCAGAGGTGTGATGCAGAATCACAATCCAAAATCATCTGAACAAGGAGCATGTTTTCACATCCCACAGCTGCATTTGCAAGGCAGTGGTCATAGAATCATAGAACAGCCCTTTTACTTCTCTACAGAATGAGCAATGGAATCACAGAATCATAGTCTGGGTTAGAACAGACCTTTACAGGTCATCTATTAAACCTTCCTGTAATGAGCAGGGACATCTTGAACAAGATCACAATACCCAGACCCACATCCTGCTTTACTCTTTCACGTATTTAATTATTAGCAGAGAACAGAAATGATGCTTCCGTACTAAAGAAAATTCATTTTTACATCCTCTCATCCCTTCCCGAGAAAGGCCAGCAAAAGCACTCTCTTCACAATGACTGAACATGTGTGAGGGCAATGGGCTACCAAATTCAAGACAAACATGTTATAATACCAACGGTGACTTGCATACACAGCAGAGCTTTTCTACTGAAAAAGAGTTCATGAATCTGCTGCGATAAAACGTTAGACAAAAGGATCTGAACAGTGTGAGCAAAGGGAAATTGCCACAGAAGTTACAACTGATGAGGAAAAGTTCCATCCCCAGGCTACCACTAGCAACTGGGGCTTCAAAAGACCACCAGAAAGTCATGAAAGGCTCTTTAAGATATGAAAAGACATTCTCCTCCTTAAACTTTTGGAGACAGCAATACAACACAAAGCATATAGAAGAGTCAATACCTGGCATATCAGGAACCCTGCTTTTCTGGGGTACTCAAAACTGTCGCACAGTGGCAAGTTTCAAGGTCAACTAGACTTTGGAAAGGCAGCAACACCTCACTGGAACTTAAATCACAGGATCATAGACCAGTTCGGGTTGGAATGGACCTTCAAAGCCCATCCAGTCCAACCCCCTGCAATGAGCAGGGACATCTTCAACCATTTCAGGTTACTCACATTTGCCTTTGGCATTGGGCTCACCGCATCCTTTCAAGCGGGGGACAAAGCCAAGTATTAAATTCTTGAGGAAGTTGTTTTCTCATGTGGAAAACAAGGACTTTGGGGTTCACTCTGCAAGCGCCTGGGTGCGGGTCAGTCTGGACCGCTCATCCATGAGAGGGTATGCAGGGGGAAGACATCAGATGGATTAGTTTTCAACTAAGCCATGCATCTTAGTGTGAGTGATTATTTGGGGCTTGATCCAGGAATCTGAACCCTGGGGTTTCAGGGCAGCTCTGAGTCAATCAGGCCAGTAATACATTTTTATCTTCCTATGGAAAGAGGAGCAGATCCTGTTAATTTTGAACCGTAAAGAAGCTTCTCCATCTCTTTCACACTCATCTACAAGTGACACCACCTATCTGCTGGATGTTTTTTCAGAGATTATCACCAAAACATGGTTTTTTTCCTTTTTTGTTTTATGGGTTAAGAGAAGCTTGCAGGCACAGCCAGCTCTCACTGACTTTCAGTGAGGTGCAGAGAACTCAGCACTGTCCGGGCTCTAAAAGCTTCTCATCAGCTTACCTGATGGACACAGCCTTAGGGCTTCAGCTCTCCACAGAAGAAAACCACAAAACCACTATTAGCTCCCTTGGTTTAGATGCCCCAGCTTCTACCCTCTGGCACTTGCAGCCCTAGCAAAGAGGTTAATGGGATCTCTCTCCTAGCCATGCTGGGACAAGATCCATGTGATCTTACATTACACCTCAATGCCTGAGCAAGCCACCAAGGCTTCTTTAACTATCAACGGGGATGAAGCCCCACCTCCACAGCCTGTTTTTTCGATGTTTCCTCTAAAATGAGGCAAACCACATGCCAGAGTACCTATTTGTCTTTGTGACCTATAAAAGGAGGACAGATATCCAGCTCTGACAGCAGTGCGTGCACTGCAGATGCCTGCGCTCAGTCAGATACATCCCACACTGCTCTCCTGCACTCTAAGCAAAATCCCAATACAGAAAAATGCTCCCTGCTCCAGAACTGCTTACCCCCTCCCCATGCTTGCCCTCCACATACTCTCATTTCATAAGGTGAATAGTTTGTTTCCAATTAACAGAAACCAAAGTATTCTTCAATGCAAAGGAAGCCACAATTCCCTTGGTGATGCGAGAGAACATATCCCTTCTGCAAGGTCATTTTTAAATCATGGGGTCTCTGCAATGTATTATTTCCAGGACTGATCCTGCCAATAGCTCTGTCAGCCAGCACCACCGATGATGCACAAGATTGTCCCATGAGAGCCGCACATGAGACCTGCAGAGACACAGAAACCAAGCCCTACCCTCAGCACTGAAAGACAGGGCTTGTTGCCAAACATAAGCATGATTTTCCTTCATATCTTAGTCATGCCACATGTTTATTCTCTCACTGTACTTCCTAAGGAAATGAGTCGCAGAAGCCAGGCTTTTTTCCTTGTGGTTTGTTTTCTCAGCTCCTTTGAGCACTGACTCCATTTGATGGCTTTCCCCCACCCCTTTTGTCCTCACTGCCAACCCAGGACACCCAGAAGTACAGTGTTCTCAACACTTCCCCACCTGAAAAGCCACAGAAATGAATAATAAAGACATGACTGAGAATAAAAATGTACTGGAGCTGCCATGGTTGGGAAGCCCCTAAGAACTCAAAACCCCCTTCCCCAGCACAGGCAGTTTCCACACCTCCATACCCCTCCTGAGTGCTGCAACCAAGAAGAGACAGAGACAATGCTGCTCCAGGTTGTATCCTACTAGAGAAGAAAAGATGAGTGTTATGGTAGCAGCTCCCTTCACTCTCCATGTCAAGTGGAGTATGGGAGTAACATCTCTCTGGTAGGTACCAGAGTAATTGCACTCCATGTGGCACCTCAGGTTACAGAGATGCCTGGGCAGCCGTAATTCCTCTGTGCACCAAGGTTTTCTGCTTGAAAAGGATGACACCTTTGCAGCTACTTTAGGCCTGGCAGCCCTTCAAACTATGATCCCATGGGGTGCTACTGTGCACGTGGACTGATTCATTCCCATACCCATGCATCCTTCACTGTTCAAGGGTCATCGTGACCGGACATCCAAGGACTTTCCACCTCTTTACCAAGCAGGGCTACCGAATCCTGCTGAGGGACATCTACTCTCAACACACTGCCAACCAAATGCTGGTTACGACCATTTGCAACCATGTCTACTACCTATCATAGAATGGTTTGGGTTGTAAGGGACCTTAAAGCTCAGCCAGTTCCAGCCCACTGCCATGGGCAGGGACACCTTCCACTAGACCAGGTTGCTCCAAACCCTGTCCAATCTGGCCTTGAACACTGCCAGGGATGGGGCAGCCACAGCTTCTCTGGGCACCCTGCATCAGTGCCTCAGCACCCTCATAGTAGATGAGCCACATTCATTCTTCTCATCTAGCATATGAAGGGCTTCAAGGTTGTGGAAAACAAAAGTCATCTAGTTAAGACTCATGTATAGAGAGTTCAGATATCATAAACTACCTGTCCAGCAAAAGAAAGCATACTTTCTTTTATACACAGGTATATTTAGGATCAGGTAAACATTAAACACTCATTTCCCCATCCAAAACAGTGGAATATCTAGGAATATTACTTAGGCATGTTTTACCATCTCATCAGTCATGTTTGCACAACATGGGATATGATATGGAGAGCCCTTAAAGGAAGGAAAAAAAAAAAAGAGCCTGTATGTGCTATTTATCCTACTGGAGCCTCTTTATACTGCAAATTTAAAGGTTCCCCATATGTCCTCATTACTTTAAACTTCTGGTGTCTGTGACTTCCCCACAGAATAAGCCCTCCGCATTTCATCTCTGTAGCTGCAGATGCCTAAGGAGTGTCAATACTTCAAGTATACAGTGCAGGCCCATTTAGCTTTCATCCAAAAGTTTTTAGCGTGACAGCCCATTTATAAAGGATAGAAAAGAAATGTTAATTAAAACCAGACAAGCTCTAGAAAAGGTGCAAAGTAGCAGCTACAGTCTATAGCAAAACCACACTAAAGTGGAGTTCCCAGCTGTTCTACAGCAGAGACACAAAACCCTGTCTTCAATCCAGTGTCCTATCCAAAGTCTATCCCCTTTTGCTGATGTTAAAAATGAGCAGTCTCTATTTACCTAATCTCAATCAACAGGACCCTCCCAAAGCCTGGGATCAGAGATAATATCACAGACTTTTGTTGGAACAAAGATAAAGTAAATGTTCTCTCATTTCCCTGAAACTGTAAGTCAGGGCTCGGCCTGTGATTATATAGTAGGAATAAGCTCAGATCAATATTGTCACTGAAACACATCTTTTCAAAGCAGTGCTTATAGCAGCATTGCAGGTAGAGGGGACAGCTGTTAACAGATGTTGGGAAGTACTTGTGCTTGCATCAGCAGAATGTGCTACAGACATATTCTGGATATTTCATAAATAACAGACAAGTCAGCCAGGAATGGCTTTCCTTCATCATGGATGGGCTGATAGGTAGTTGTATGTGTCTGTATCTTTATACAGATATATCTCCAGGCACATGTATATACATCCAGGTGCGAATACATATACACACACACACAGATATATATACTTTCAGGTGTGTGTACACATAATATGTATACACACACATATACACACACGCACCCTACTCCAAGAGGTACCTTGTGTAGGGAAAATCTGGGCTCAGCTTGCTCAAATGCTCCATCTAAACCTGCTTCTATTTTTCTTTCCCATACACTAAAAGGCAAGAGAAGCGCTCCCATTTTTCTTGTTGTAATCTGGGACCTCGCAGTGTAGACCTTGCTAGTTTTTATTATTCCCACATGTGGCACAGTTCCTTTCCCATTGTTAGTCACTGACATATTGTCACTGCAGGGGAAAAAGGAAGGAGAAGGCAGAGCAATGACAAAAACCACAAAGTTTTAACCTGAAGTTTATTCCTTTTTGGCTGTCAGAGGCTGCTTGAAGCATGAATCCAGTTCTGCTGTTTAAAACAGGAATTACCCGAGTGACTCACCTCTTGCTGAGAGAGGGACCACTGGCTCGCTCATCACACTGCGTGTTCCACTTGTCTGTGCTTATAGCAAGAACCTGACTCCTGCAATTTATTCCTGTCTGCCATGGACTGCATTTGGGAAAAATCACAACAAAACCTGGAAAACTTGACAATTTTAAGCTGCTGCTTCCCTTCCCAACAGATTCTCACTGCGCAGACTTGTTTAAGTTCAAATACTGAGGCTGAGACTCGTGCTTACACTGTAAGTCTCATTCACACAGTCATTAGCAGCACTAAATTGGAGGAGAATCTGCTATGAAATTTAGGCATCTGGTACCATGAAAAAAACACTGGCATGGTTGTTTGATGTTCTGAGAGGGGCTGGTACTCCAAACCTGGAGATACCAGAGCTTTTCAAGTCCTGCTCATTATTTGCTTTGCGATGACAAATGAAACAGCAAGGGCTTTAATCTGTAAATAATCTTTCCTTCGGGGATCTGGGAACAATCTACAGGACAGAACATTTCCTCCATGAAATGTTTCATTAAAGTGCTGCTCACTTAATAACAAGTTTGGGGAGAGAGGAAAAAAAATAAAAAGGAAAAGAAAATAAGTGATGGATTTTTATGCAAAGCCACAATTCCTGCACCTCTTTGCTGCTGTTGTGCTACGAGCAGCTTGCTTGAGTTTCAGGAGATTTGGCTTTGCATAAGAATGTTTCGCAGAACAAGAGGGGGGGAAAAGACACTTAAACTCAATGGAAAAATTAAGAGGGAAAATGCAAGATAAGGTGGCCATACGAGCAGTTAAAGGCTCCGACACCTTGATCTTGGAACATCAAATAAAATACATCTACTTACATGCAGATTGTGCCCCTCTCCTAAAAGTACAACCCCCTCAGTGCACAGGTATTGAGCCTCAAATCAAAGCATTCTCAAGGTTTCTTTTTCTTTCAGCCACTTTCAGTCACTTCCTCCACTCACCCCCACTCTTTCCTACCCCTCGATACACTGGATAAAGGGCGGCACATTGGATTTGTGTTTCAGTGCTGTTCATCACCACGATTGATCAGATTTCAGCAAAAAGACTGTGTAATGATGACTGCAGAAAGAGGAAGGATTTTTGCGTGATATTGCAAATCAATCTTCATTTTAGAGTAATTAAGACTGGCAACACAGACGCTACCGCTTCAGGTACCCAGTACTGCCCAGGTACCCCGCAGCAGTGCAAGCTACAGGCTTTGTAACCAAGACAGATTTATGATGGAACTCCTCTGTCCAGTAACCACCACTACTGAGACAGTACAGATTGCCCAAAGAGGTGGCAGATGCCCAATATCTGGAGACATTCAAGGCCAGGTTGGATGGGGCTATGAGCCACCTGATGTAGTTGAAGATGCCCCTGCTCATTGCAGAGTGGTTGGACTAAAGGACCTGCAAAGGTCCCTTCCAATCCAAATCACTCTAAGGTTCTTCTACCATCAAGTTCAGAGGCAGAGGACTATGACTGCAGCTTACAGGAGCAGCAAATACAAGACAACTCCTAAGAGAACCACACTGCTTGTCTAGGCAAAATGGGGTGAATCCTGGCCACAGCAAATTTGGTAAAAGCAACAGACAGAGGAAGGAACTCAACAGTCTGATTTGCAGTGGCTGGTTATATTAAGGATGCTGGAAAATGCAGTGATGATCCTGGCTAATAATTAAGAGCATCAAACTAAAACTTCAGGCCAAATCATGTTCCCATTTTAGTTCGTTTGGAACTGCAAAAATGAACTGAATTACTCAAGATCTTTGTTGACGTAATAAAGCTGGTCATTTTGGCATTGCAGTCCATGGGTACTCATTACAGAAACTAAACCACAGGCTTGCTCCAGATGGCTTGTCTCTACAACACAGCATACATCCAAGGCACTTCATAAACTAATCACCTACTGATCGTATCCCTTCAATTAAAAATTACTCAATATTTCCAAGTGCTGGCAGTCATTTTAGAAATACCAGAAAATTATGAAGTGCTTGGCCAATAATACATGGCTTTTCCTACATTACAGAAATGTCAGCTAAACAACATTAACCAGTTTATATCTGGCACATGGCATATTTGGAAGTTTCTCCACCTCTACATCTGTTGCGGCCACAGCCTTAGTGAGACCTGCTGAAAGCAGAGATGAGTAGGGAAAAAATGTCTTTTACCCTACAGTGGGGATACAGATGGAGCGTTTTTACAGCAATTTGATTCAATCAAATGGCAAAAGCTGCAGTAAAAGTTCCAGCATCACTCCTTTGTGGTGACGTGCTCATCAACCTAGGCTCACGTTGCTGCACAGGAGAGGACTCTGAAGGGGAAAGCTTTGCTGAGCAGTGCAGGGTTAACCAGGAGCTTTCATTCCCCCACTAGATCACACATTTGCTTACTTGGCTGTGCCACTTATCCTGGTTTGTATTAGGTGAATATAGAAAAGCAGAGAGGTGTGGACCTGAGATGATGAAGATGTTTTTTTTTCTGGAAACCAGCTCAGTGTATGGCTTTCTGAGCTCCTTCTACAAACTACAGACACAGAACCAACTGGGGTTTTTATTCTAATATAAACTCCTCAGAGCATGGCTGACCAGCTCTCTCAGTCTGAATCAGTGAAGTTTCTTCTCCAGGAATGCAGTCATTAGCTGCTCCAGTCTCTGCTGATAGATAGGCAGGGTTTACATTACTCATGGCTAACAATTTGAGGTAACGAGCAATAAAGCGAAATTATGCCTTTGATGAAGTAGCACACTTCCTTACTCATTATAAAGAACATTAAGTGTATTCTCCAGTCAAATGGCTGCGCATGTCAAATTTAGTTCAATATACTTAACACTGTAGCCATGCTTTCAGCCAGGAAAAGGTGTTTGAGCTTCACAGCACGGGATAACTGAACCAGTGTGAGCAAAATCTTCCTGCACTGCTCCTTTTTGACAAGAATTCACTGGTTTTTCACTATGCTGGCTGAACTGTGGGCTGCAGGTGTCCCATGGTCCACAAACACAGGGTAGTCCATGGTCATCTCAACAACCTTGTATACACCTAGTCATTTCCCTTTGGAACTACACCTTGCTTGTCTGCTGGGACAGTTATCTACCATCTCTTCCCAAAGACTGTAATTAAAACATTTGATTCAGTCACTCCTGTCCCCCGTGCTTTTAGTGTTTATAAGTATTAACAACCCTGATTGCTATATAGCTATATAACTACTACTATAGTTAAAAGCTTGGAGCATCTCAAATAGTCATGGCAAAGGGCCAGTTATCAGAAGATCAAAGTGGATAACAGAATTCAAGGATAAATATCCAAAGGGAATAAAGCAGGCCACCACGTGAGGCCATCCGTCTTGCTCCCTGACATTGCATGGCTGCCTTCAGGTAGTTCAAATGCTGCGCAAGTGCTTTGCAGCAGTGACAAATGTGACATGAGAATATGCATCTGTAACATGCATGTATGCAAAACAACATACACAACATACCTTTAAAGCAGGCCTAGGAAGAGGTGTATTTAACTTGCATTTTACCATGTCATAGAGACAAGTATGATATAAACACATCCTTAAAAATGAGCATGTAGACAATCAAAATGCAAACAAAAAGTGTATTAATTTGGACTATAAAGAAGTTGGCCATCACAGTGCTTTCCCATCCCAAACCTGTACATTTGCCTTTAGTACTTCTCAGTGAACACCAGCTGAACTTGTGCTAATAAAAATGGATTTTCTTCACAGCAAATAGATAAGCCATAGCCTTTCTTCCAGAAACCCCAGTATTTTCAGCTAACAACTCTCCCCCGTTCTAGGTTGCAGACCTTTTCTTACAGATGCCACTCGTGACTAGAGGCCTGGTGTACTGGCTTATTTTCACTTCACTGCTAGCAACTGGAGTCACTGCAGGTCATTAAAGAGACTTGTCTGGCTGAACAGCTTCCAGAATTGCAATGAAGTAGTTACCCGATATCCTCAGAAGAAAGGTGCTATGCAAATAAAGAGCACTGTGTTTTATCAAAGCGGGTCCTCTGATTACTATCTCATATTAGCCCAATAGAGGTAAATGGATTCTAGCCTGAGTTTTTGCAATAGCTTCCTGGATAGAAAGTCTTTAGTTTAAAATAAACCCTGCTAAGCAAGCTATAGCCCACTTAGCTTGACAAATTTAAACAATTAAACTGCGAGAAGCCAAGCTTCTTTTCTCATATTTACAGGTCAACTGCCTTGAGACAATGTCTGAAGTACAAACAGACTTTCAGGGCCAGATTCTGACTTCATTCAGCATAGCATAAATCAGGAATAATCCCTTTAGAGATTAGTAGGAGCAAGATCTGATTCAGGCTCTCAGAATTAAGCACAAACCATGTGCTTGCTGGGTTTATTCTAATTCTGCTAAGCACAAAGCAATTCTCCCTCAGCACGTCCCTCTTACTCTGCCTAGAGCTCCCTGAGCTGAGAAGCACAGGAAGCGCTACTGATAACACCCAACAGAAAATGTTTGTTATTGCAAAATACTTCTGCCTACAAAGTTATTTAATTAGGTTTGCAATTAAACAAAACAAAAGCTAGCAAGACACAAATGAACAAAAATCACCAGAACAACCAACCCTTCAAATTACACAGGCAAAGTGGTGTATAGAGATCCCTCCAGACCCCCAGAACATGAAGTGAACCACCTCAACCATCTTTTACAAGAAAGCAACACATTTAATTACTCTGATTTACAGCATCTGTCTTTAGTTCTGGGTATAAGTCAAAGGAAAACATAAGCAGAGCTTTTGCAGATGCACTGCATACATCCTTAGGAAGCATCTCAACAGGAATTCCAGCATTGTTACAAATGAATGTAATGTCATCTTAAAGTCACTGCACCCTTCCCCTGCCACCATCTCCTTTGAAAGTATAGGCAATAAAAAGACAAACACGCCATCGAGCCCCTTGCTTACTTTTAGGTAAAATCAAAAAACAAGTCACCACACTGATGAAACAGTGCATCACTGTGCAACTTTATCAAAAGGACAGAGATTTTGCATTCATCGTACTTATGGTACATCCCTGGTAACACACCAGTCTGCATGTGCACCTAAAGAATCCTGCTGAAAGAGGCTAAGACATAAGTCTCCATCCATTCAGCTCAAGATACAATTCCCACAAGTGATGGGGAGCTATGAAGTTACCCACTGAGGACAGCATGAGCCTGCATAAATACTATTCTCATTTGATGTGGAGTAGTTTAGTCTCTCTGTTATGATGCTTGCACTGTTTATGCCTCCCAAAATAGCCTTCTGAGCAGACTGAAGGACACCTTTAATTCTACATGCTAGCTGTGCTACTTTGCACAAACAGCTTTAACTCTCCCAACACCTAGTTGCTCTGCAGGCTCTCACTGCATGCCCTGAAGGTCACTCATCAGGCATGAAATCTTTTACCATGTACTGCTGACAAGGATCCCGCGGCCTTTAAGGAAGAAAAAAGCCTTGTTACAATCTCATGTCCCAAGAATTCTGGGCAGGAATCTGAAATTCAATAGGAGCTGTAGGTGGAGCACCAAAGGCAGTCAGACCTATGAAAGCATTTCCTTTAGGAAGGGGAAGCTAAGTTCGTAATGAAGAAAACTTCATTTACCTTCAGCTGGACTTTGGGACAGATGACCAATGGCTCTATTAAAAGTACTCTGCTATGCTGATTGAAGAGTCCCATTTGTGTTGGGTAAGAAAACCATCACCCACGATCCTGTTCATACAGGCGCAGCATGTTTTAAAGATTATGAGAAGGCACAAGCTTTGTAAGTCTCATTAAGCGGATGACAGCTTCAGCAGTTGATTTGAACACACGTGCTGAGCAACACGCCTGTGCTGACTCAGGAGGAAGCATGCTTCCTACTCTATCTCTGCGAGGTATTTCAGGCTTGACTTCAACAGTCTCCAGGTAGTGAGCGGATCAAGCCCTAATGAGCTCATTAGATATGACAAGCCTATACTCAAGGTTACTGTGCGTGACCCTATTCTTCTTGGAGAAAGGTGAAACCGTCACACAGCATTTGTCACTGATGGAAGACAGGATTAAACTCAAACCACAGCACTTGGTACGAGATGCAGAAACACCTTAATTTCCTTGGAAGTCAGTACTGTGGGTGCCTGCCAAAGCAGCGCTGCCATGTACCTGCTCAAGATACCAATCAGCTCACAAGAGAGTACGGCAGCTGGAAGGGGAGACCTGAAAGATTGATTCTGACAGCTATAAAAGCAGGAGGGTTTTTAACATTCAGATAAGCGTCAGTGGCCAAATAACAGAATTTCTGCCTCTAAAAGCTACACTTGTCAAATGAAACCCGATTAGACACAGAAGTAAAAAAGGTATCCAGGTTTTGACAAATTCAGAAGTTCCCTTTGTAGAGGTGAAGGACTGTGAAGGAGATGCTTTTCAAGATGAGCAAGTCTCTCCTGGTTCTACCCTCAACGTGACCCTCGGGCATCGATGGCAGAATGCCACATCTCATAGTTCAAGCGAGGAGGATGCCAACAGCACAGGAGCAAGTGGCGCCAATTTGAACAGCATCAAGGTTCACCCTGCAGAAGATGAGTCTTGCAAACGCTAGTTTCTTCTGAGAGCTGGAAGGGTTACATGCCAACCTGGCAATCCCACCTTCGATGCATGCACCTCTGCCAAGCAAGCCTGAAACTCCCATAGGAAACACAGCTGGTTGCTTTGAGGTCTCTCACTCCACCCCTAGTTTGTTCCATGAGAAGCAGTGCTCAAAGCCAGGTTGGACATAGCCTCTAATGACATGGTCTAGTGTGAGGTGCCCCTGCCCATGGCAAGGGGGTTGGAACTGTATAATCTAAGGTCATCTACCCAAACTATTCTACAATTCTAAGTTCCTTACTGAGGACACACACAGATACCTTCTGCATCCGTGTACCACAGTCAGTAGATTCCCATGCAAGACACTAAGGGTGTAAAAGTTGTCCTGTAAGGCAACAGCAAGACTCATAATACTGTTTTCCAAGTTCAGAGACATGCCAAAAGTGTGGTTAGTGGCTCTGAGAACAGCCTCAGGGAAGAGCAGCACCTCGACAAAATGCCATTTTCCACAATGAAGCTGTGCTGGGGCCTTTTCTTCACAAAACACAGAGAACCTCCAAGCTTGTGTGTGGTAAAACGAATCAGGGAAACGGCATTTTGAGCAGAGCTTCTTTAAGAACTCACACACACACAAAGAAGAAAAGTTGAATGTGTGGGTCCCTGACAGGCCATCGGAGGAGAATCTAACTGCTTTCTGCTGCACTAACATCTAACTCGTGGTCAGGCCTGTTCCCACAGGATAACTCTTCTTTCTTCCAAAAGAACAACTTGAATTGGGGCAAACTTCTCAGGATTGTTTGTCAATTACTGTGATGACAGTCCCATAGAGAGGACTGGGGTATTTTAAGCCACAGAGACAAAGGACTACTATCTAAACAGGGATGGGTAAAGCTCTTCTCCAAGAAACAATAGAGGCAGTGAGCACTTCTGGCTCAATCTGTTCAAACTTTAGCTTTACATAGCGTGATTCACTCAGAGCTTTTACAGGTAAAGAAAAGGTGCATGAGCTCCTTTTAAACTGGCAGAAACAAAGCACAACAAATGAGCTCCCCTCCTATGCCAGCAGCAGGTTAAATATGGCAGCATAGGAAACAAGCAGCCTTTTCTCCTGGTGCTCTGTAAAGCAGACGCCCCTCTCCGAACAAGCTGGGGTGATCATAATGATCATAACCTATCGATTCTTCTCCTTCCAAACCTTCACTTTTTCCCCTCTTACATAAATAAAAATCCCAAAATGACTTGCAGTTACATAGCAACATGCTCTGCAAACACTTACACTCAACTTAGTATTGACAAGAGACTCTAACCTTGCAGAGAGGCAACTTACTCTCAACTCCTTTGTTTTATTGCCACTAGCAAACGTTTTAGCCACTTCTGCAATTACTGTATCACCCTGTATTTTCCAACAACCTTGTATTTTTATAACAGCAAGCATCCAACTCCTTCTCCTCACAAACACTTACATAGCTGCTCGAGGCTTGTTTGAAGTACTGGGCATTTCACAAGGCACTACAGTGCTTTTGGAGGAGCCCAGGTAGGGCACAAATCAGCATCTTAACTGGGTATTCACACCTAGCTCTTGGTGTAACTTAACTGTCTGAAGGCCCTGGAACAGGCTGGATAAGGGAACAGTGATTGACATAATCTACCTGGACTTGTGCAAAGCATGTGACACTGTCTCACATGCCACCCTTGTCTCTAAGCTGGAGAGACATGGATTTGATGGATGGAACACCCAGTGGGTAAGGATTTGGCTGCATGGACACGCTCAAAGAGCTGTGGACAATAGTTTGATGTCTGAGATCAGCGACAAGTTACATTCGTTAGGGGCTGGTATTGGACTGAATTGACACCAAGCTGTGTGGTGTGGTTGACGCACTGCAGGGAAGGGATGCCATCCAGAGGGACCTAAACAGGCCTGAGATGTGGGCCAATGCCAACTTCATGAAGCTCAATAAGGCCAGCTGCAAAGTTCTGAATATAGGTCATGGCAATGATAAGCATGAATACAGGCTGGGCAAAGTCCAGACTGAGACCAATCCGAGGATAAAGACTTGGAGGCGTTGGTCCACAGGAAACAAAACATTACCTGGCAGCGTCATAATGCAACGTCATACCTCTGTATGGAAGAGGGATGTTTCTCACTGTTGTAAGTAATTCCACTGTGATTTACCAGCTGACAGATAGTCCTAAAGTAATTTTGAACTTGCATATCTGACTTACTCAGATGGTCATTTAGCAGTTCTGTAATATAAACATGACGGGCTGTTATGCAGTGAGGCAAGATTACCTCAAAAGGGGCAGACGTATCTCTGCTGCACTTTGCTTTACTCCATGGAATTTACACCCGTGTTTTGACCTGTATCTGTTATCTCAGACCAGTTAAAAAGGTGGCTGCTTCTCTTGTCCTTGCAAGCTTGATTGTACACAGGCTGTTTCTAATTATCCTAATAAGCATTAAATTGAGAAGCAGGGAAGATCCTTTCTTTACTTGAAATGCACAGAACAGTCCCTGAAGAGAAAATGTGGGTGAACCTTCTGAAGAACAACAACTTCAATACAGAAAGAGTTTCAAAGACACAAGAAACTAAGACCCAAATTCAGGTATAATACCAGTATTGCCATCGGCCAACATAAACTGCATTCATGCAGGTCACATGAAATGCAGAGGAAGTTTCTGAAGGCAAATCTTCCTCTCAGCGCTTTGAAAATGAGTAATTCTGATTATCTGGGAATTTGACATGTAGCTGGAATTCAGTAAACCAAAGAGCAAGAACCCCTCATTTGATCAAAACCAGCATTATCTTCACCTGCCGGTGTTTAATTCAGGTTTGCTTCTATTTTTTAGTGACGAAATTGAGAAAAAGTTTTGTTTCCATCGAATTGAAGCCATATAGCAGATAATTTCATAGCAATGTTTATACAAAAATTATTAGCACAAAGCTAACCAAGCTGGCACTGAAAGGTTTCATCAGAGTACCCTGGAAGAGGGGCTGGCTATTGAAGATAATTCTTCTGCTTAAGAACTGCTTCTAGGTGAAAACAAATAGCTTCTGGATGCCCAGGTTACAGTCCTGTTCTATGCCAGCATCGTATTGCCTTTGAAAAGAAGAGAAAAAAGCAGGCTGCAAGGAAAAGACAAAGACAGGAACAAAATGTATCTCCTACTTCACCAATTAATCTGTCTACAGAGAGGTGGTGTTTCAGATGAGACACTGACAGTCCTAAGCTGCCTTCTCAAAGTATAGAGTATGTAGAAGATGCAGAATATGTAGAAAATTAACTAAGTTTGGTATGAGAAAAAAGTTAAAGAAACTCCACATGCAGCATCTGTCAGTGTTGAAACAAGACAAAAATTGCATCCTTATTCAGAGTTCCCAGTGCCACGAAAAGCTCCACCAGGTGGTGGGATTAGCACCGCTTGAAATATGCTGTGGAGCTGCATTTGTTCTTACTCCTTTGCTTTTAAAAGCACGTTTCTGCTTCACCACACTTCTGAAGATACTTCTAACAGAAGCTCCTAATAAAAACGTATTACTACTATCATTTAATGGCAGTGTTTGCAATGTGCTTGGCATAAAAGATGCTGTTATAACATAGAAGATGGGACTGCCATCTGTGTGACCCTGATTTCCCCTCATATTACTCCCAGTTTTACATAAACAGAAAGCAAACTGATAAGCAGATACAAAGTCGTATATACATTAATGTTTAGCTTTAAAAGCTATCTTCCTCAGCTGAGATGCCAACACCATTATTGAAATCATCAAGGTTGTAAGAAAAACTGCAAACAAGGCTGCAAGTCCCTTTCCGGCTGGGATGTGTGAAAAAACTCACTGCCTCCACTGCACAACCAGAGTGTGTACTAAGTCAGTGAGCCAAAAGGATAAGGAATCAGGTTTTCTCTTCTTTTGCTCTTTCAGAGACTGTTTTCTTACATGCTATTAGCAGAAAGGTAAAACAAATGTATATTAGACAGAAGTGTACTTTAAAAATCTAATGGTTACTTTAAAGCTGGTTTGGCAGGACTGCAGACTAAGACTTTGTTGAGGCACAGGATTTAAACCTGCTGCTGCTGCAATGTTGCCCTGCAGCAGCACCAAAATACAGAGTAAATGAAGTGAGAAACTGGCAGAGGAACAGAGCATTAAGTTCACCACAGACCTACACCGGGGTTCTGCTGTTTCCAGGATAATCAAGAAAACAAGTGCCTTTAACTAACAAACCAACCCACCTTTTTTATTCATATCAACCATTCCCTCCCCTATCCCCGACCACCGCCTGAGCATGCATTCAGATTAAAACCGGCTCAGACTTCCAGATGAGCCCAGAAAGAAACCCCAAGCGCAGCTGTGCCCTGCAGATAACTACCCCACCGTTGACATGGGCAGCAAAGAGGGCCCAGGGCCAACCCCAACTTCTCCCAGTGTGAGGGCAGCTCTGTGAAGGCACTACAAACCATGGGCTGAGCACCACTGGCTTTGGATTGAAACGTAAACATTTAGAAGGGGTGAAGGTAATGGTCACATAAGACATTGGATGGCATGGGACACAATGGATGCAGCGATCCAAGTATTTCCAAGCAGATGCTTTAAACAGTGTCACCCCTCCAGCTAAAGCAATGTAAATAATATGCAGGAGGAGCGTGCTACTAGTTGAGTATCTGCTGAATTGCCAAGGAAGACTCCAGTTAGAGGCGACTCTTCATTTCAACTTACATTACTGAAGAGCACCAACATAAAGGAACTTGTGAGGACAGGATCAAAGTAGAATTGAGACCTTTTTATATTCTTGACTCTCCTGTCCCTTTTTCCACACTGAAATTTAATTTCCTTTTCAAAGAGAGCTTCTGGAGCTTATGAAAACTGACCCAAAAGATTACAAGGGCTTTGTCACCCTTCCAATCTCTCAGAAAGATCCATAATTAGGGAGATTTTTTTCCTTTAACACGTGCGCCCTGCAGGCAAATATATAATTCAGACTTACAATTACATGAATGAACTATTTCAACGTACTGGATGCACACAAGCCCAATCGTTACAAAGAGTTGAAAAATCCCATGTGTCCCCAAGGACTGGTTTGTTTTCATTCATGCCAAGACTAAACACGATCACGGCAAGGACCTGGGATGTATGCTTGCCACAGAGATAAATATACCACACGCAATAAAAACACACCTGAAAACCAAACTGCTGACCTCAAAGAGTAGTTATTTATACTCCATTTGTAATTAATTCTGCAAGCAGAGATGTGCGAGCGAGTACCTAAGACAGCAAGTCTGCTCTTCTAACAGAGTAATGCTGGCTCTTTTCCTCCCTCGGCGTACAGCCTACCCGAGGGGGTAAAACCCCAAATATAACCACGAAACCCAGGCTAGAGGACCCTGCCAGGCTGATCCCTCCCGCCTCTCGCCGCTTGTCAGCGCCCACCCTGTAGCACAGCGGGGCAAGGCTAGTCCCCAGGGGATGCCGCGGGACCGGTCCCACCGCCACCGCTGCTCCCCAACCCCGAGTGCTCGGTGTTGTGCGGGTATCGCCTCCCTCCGGAGCTCCCTCGGCTCTCCTCCACAGAGGAAATCCCGGCTGGATAGAGCGAAGGCTCCTCGCTCCGGAGTGCCGGGACACCCGCCGGAGGATGCTGCGGGCTCCACCAGCGCCGCGGCTGCCAAATAATCATAATGATTGCCGAAAAGCCCAACAACTTCAGAGCCGAATGAGGAGCTGGAAGGCAAGGGGAGGCTCCCACCGCGCCTTCTGCAGCGGGGGGGAGAGGGAGGACTTCCAGGTAAGCGGGGAGGAAGGAGAAGAAGGGCAAAGGGGGCCCAGCGGTACTCACAGCGGAGCGTGGGGGGCCGGCGAGGCGCCGAGCCCCATGGCCACGGAAGGGCGGGCAGTCGCTGATGCCGCCGGAGCCGCTGCCTCGCTGTCTGTCTGCCTGCGCTGCCCGCAGAACCTCTCCGGGCGCCCCGTCCCTCCCCTTCCCTCCGCGGCGGGGCTTCCTGCCGCTCATATAGCGCGCCCTCAGCCACGTGGACGGAGCCGGGGGCCTCGCCGGCTCCTCCTCGGAGCCGGGCAGGGCGGTACCATGGCGGTCACCTCCCCCCCCACCCCTTTTCACTCCCGTTTCTTCTCCATCCCCTCCCGATCCACCCCAATCCCTTCTCGTTCCCCCTCCATCTCCTCCCGTTCCATCTCCTCCCGTTCCACTCGCCGGGCTGCGCGGCCGCGAACCGGAGCGTCCACCCTGGGAGAGGCGCAGGGATAAATCCGGGCTCCGGGGTGAGCTCTCTGGAGGGTCACCACCCAGGAACCCTGGTCTTCTCTTTACCCCGAAGCCTCCCTAGCTGATAATGGACTTTGTGGATGCTGAAGGTGATCGCAGGAGGAAAAGTGGAAAGAAATTGCATGCTTCTCAGAGAAGAAAACATACGCTGCATCATTAATCATAATAAAAAAGAGCACATAATCGATAATACCTTATTTTGGTCCAGCATCAGACATTAAGGTGACTATAAAGCACTGTTGGATTAAAAAGAACACAATATCATTAAGGAATCCCCCAGACAGAAACATTCCACTGATGAAGTGTCTGCTGAAACTATTTAACAACATAATGCTGGCTTTTTTAGTGTCGATGTGTAAAGACTGAAACCGAGACAAGAAGTGGGAAGGTTATAACACCTCCAGAAAAGCAAATGATCTCTCTGGTCTTCTCCCCCGCCGGCAGTGTAACATGCAGAGTGAACATCGACAGCACATGTCAGAAGGGAGAACCTATTCCTGAGCTCTGAAAAACATGTTCCTTAACGCTGGACAGCCAATGCATAACTGTCTTTGTGAAGGCGATGAGTCTATAGGTTATTAATCAACTGAAACTGCCCACGTTGTTGGCTTATTACACCCATGACAACACACTTCCACTGGAAACTGTAACGTGCTACGTAGGAGCTGTAAGTTGTCAATCATCACTGAGCCTGTTTCCATAGAGTTATATTAGTAAAAGCTTAAGTGTGAATTCAGGCCAGTGTCACAGCGTGTGCAGATATTTGCACCCGGGTGTGAGTACCTGGAACAGGCTGAGCTTTGTGCTTAGGGGCATGAGCCCACACCAACTTTCAAAGGGCTCCCCCCTCACTAAATCCTACCCCGGGATACTGCAGAGCAACGTAGTGTTGTATCCTTCACAAACAGGGCTTGGAAGGGATTTAAAGTAATGAGGGTAAAAGAAAATCCAAACCCTAGTCTTCTTGTGTAAGGTATGTATCAACATGAGGAGTTAGTGTGTGAAGGAAGCAGTGTATTAAATAACTCTTCACTGCTTTTTCCCAGGAGCTGCTTGCCACTTTGCTGGAGGTGGGATAAGGCTCTTGAGGAACTCAAATTTGATCACCTGTGGCAGTTTCTGGACCCCTTTTGACTTGATACTCGCATATCTTCAGGCAAATGAGTTTGCTGCTACATTTTCTTCCTGGTGATTGTGGGTGAATGTGGCTCTTCATGGAAGTATCACTCACCAGCCAAGGCTGTACATCAGGTTTGGAGATCGCTCCCAAGCACTTCTGAGGTGATGGAGAGAGTGAGAGGATGATGTGGGCTCAGAAGAATATCCTATGAAAGCAACAGTGCTTGAGGAAGGGAGAGTCTGAGCAATCTGCATTTCACTACCTGTTGTGCCGCACATGGTCTGTCCGTGAGTTTGACAGAAAAAAAGACTGATCCTAGTAAAACAGGTGATTTTTCATCATACTGTACATAAAGTTTTGTGAGTGTGTCCATAGGTTGTAGCAAGGGTAGCACGCTGCAGTCAGGAGTGGCCTGATTGATAGTTAACCAAGATGACACTGGCACAGGATGCTCAGAGAAGCTGTGCCTGCCCCATCCCTGGCGGTGCTCAAGGCCAGGTTGCGTGGGGCTTGGAGCAGCCTGCTCTAGTGGAAGGTGTCCCTGCTTATGGCAGGGTTGGAACTGAATGAGCTTTAAGGTCCTTTCCAAACCATTCTATGATTCTATGACTGAAGAAAGGGAGCAGGGGATGATGTGAATCTTTCTCTGCATTTTCAGCTCTATTTCTATGGAGTACACAAGGGGTAAGTTATGGTGCACCCCTCCAGCCACCCCAGCCTGGGTTGCAAGTTGCAAGGAGGAGATATGGAAGCAAGCTCTGCAGTGGCTGGTTTCTGTCAGGAAAGCTCCTTCCTGTAGAGCAAGGCAGAAGAGGAGGGTGCTTGCCCCAGGGGTGCCTCAGAAGGCATGACACAGTGATACAGACAGAGCACAGGGACGTGCAGAGCACAGAGCGGTTCCTCAGGTCTCTGCTAGTGCCTGGCTGAGCCAAGAGCAGAGAACAAGACCAAATCCTCCTGAAACAGCAAGTATGGAACCTATTTCTCTTTGTTATGTTGGTGTTACACTCAATTAACCCCCTTGGATGCTCTCAGCTTCATTGATACACCCCAATGAGCCTACGGGTAACAAGTGCTCTCCGCTAATGCCTTAGTAATTACAGTAGGGTCCAACCCAGAGGGCTGGATCCGCTCCCCTTTATACCATATCATTTCCCTAGCAAGTGTCATTTAGATGTTTTTGGGAAAGAATCCAGGATTTGTTTCACAGACAGTATTTCCTCAACAGCTCAGAGAATATGAAATAGTTTGAACTAACCATGCAAATCTCACTTGTCTTCTTATGTGGAGAAATGATATATATTCTAAACTCTGGGCCAGGGCTTTCAGCTGCTGCTAGGGGATAACTATGCAGACATCAAAGGAGCTGTATCAGCTTTCACCAAGTGGGGATCCAGCCCTTTATTCATATTTCAACATTCAGAAGCTGTGCGTAGGTAAAACATTTTTTCTCTATATTTTTAAGTAGCCAGTATTCGATTTTATGGCTGTTCCCTCAGTAGCAAGATTGTTTCTCGTAGTCAATGTTTAAAGGCCCTTCAAGGCTGAAGGAATTAAGAATGAATAATTTAAGACTGGTCTGTGATGCAGACTTTTTTAGCATATGTTTTACAGGCCACATAGAACTACTTTTTTTGTCTTGTCAGTAGATATTTTACAAACATGCTGTGCTGGAACTAAAACCTTTTCTTATTTAAGACTCAGATTTGAGCCCTCCTATGCATTGGCACAGCGGCATGCTGGAGTCTACAAGCCATAACAAGGAAATCATTATCACCAGCACTGATCAGAAAAGACAAGAAATGAAGCAATTTCACCCTTATTTCCTCTTACACACACGGGTAAACCAGATATGGGCAGAACTATGGCTCTCCCATCTCGGAAAGCCTCATTCCAAGGTAGAGACAGAGGAACTGCAGTTTGTTTAACCTAAAGCTGCAGAAGGGCTGGGCCCAGGTGCTGCTGGAGAAGGAGGCATGAGACATGTTGGCTTTTGGCTATTTTTTGAAGGTTGTCTGGGCTAATGTTTTGTCAGCATCCTGTTACCTTCCTAAACAAGGTAATGCTAGGAACGCCAGCTTAGTCACTCTCGGCAGTTTTAGTGAGCAATAATAATTGCTGCTAAATGATTCACTAATGATTCGCCTTTTATGGATTTCATTTCTTGCCCCTTCCTAAATCCTTGCAACAGCAAAGGAAAAAGGCGCATACTCTGTGGATGCCCAAAATCAGCCCAGGTTTCAGCCTTATGGATTGATTTCCACGCTTCTCATTGTTCCCCTGAATTGCCTAGTGTTCCGTTTCCATTTTATTGTTACTCCAGATTTGCAATTGGAAAGAAATTGTTTTGATCATTTTAAAAGCTCTTTGGGCCCAAAACCAACTTCAAGTACTTCAGCAAGAAGTAAGGAAAGGCACTGCACTGGGAGAGCGCAGATTTGGGCTTGCATTTGCTCTTCCATCATTTGCTTTTCCTTCAGTAGGTAATGTCATCTTTCAAATAAGCCAGTTGCCATTGTGTCTAGGCCAAGAAGAAGTTAAAATAGAAAATCAGCATTTGGTGTGTACGTGGTTGCCAAGAAGCTATTTCTTCTCGCCTGGGTAAACAAATAGTCATTCAGAAAAGATTGGCTTGCTCTAAGAGATGTGCTAAGTGCTACCACTGCACCATGGGAGGGAAAAGGAGAGGACCCAGGAGTGTGGCCAGCTACTGCCCCATCCCCAGCTTCCCCCACTAGTTCTGTCAAAGGGGACCATTCTTTGCACAGGCCAAAATGTCACTGGATAAATACCGTCCCAGTTAACATAGCAGGGGTGATGAGTGACCTGGCTGGTTATGTCCCCAGTCCAGGACCAAGCTCCATGCAGTTAGATCCCTTTATGATGCAAAGTGATATACTGGTTAATCTGTGTATTTCTAAGTAGCCAGTCATTCATGTTTATTATGTATTGTACAGAGGCACACCTAGTGATTGGCATGAGTAGCTGTGGAAGAGATTAAACACTTCCAATAAAACTTCATAAATGTGAAACTAATGATACTGGCCACAGGCTGTACACCATTATCTCCACTGAAGACATAGAAGGTGTTCTGTATTTGGACGTGTCAGAGGCATTGCCCTTAGTTTCCATAACTTCCTACAGTTTATACACAGTGAGAATAAGCTTTATAATGCTGTCTGATGGGAATGGACTTTGCCATGATTGATAGACAGCTTTATCTCATCCAATTGGGGTGCTTTTTGGGTTGTTTTTTTCTATTGCAAACCGCACCCTGCACTTCTGACAGATGTCACAAGACTCTGATAGTCTCCCCTGAGCCAAAGCCTAAAGGCAACTAGTGCGAGCTCAGGTTTAAAATGGGCTTTTTAGGTCACATCTTCTGCAGTTCACAGAAGCAGACTCTGGCACTGAGGTGAGTTAAAAGCAAAGAGAAAAGAAACAAGCATCCAACATCCTTCCCTGCTCTCAGAGTTCAAATGGCGAGGAGCTGTAACAGCTCAGTGGTACTGGCATATGGCTGGTGCTCTCAGCATCTGCTTCGTAGCACCCAGCTGCAGGACCACATCTGAGATAGCTTTGACATCAAAGCAGGATTTCCTCTGGGGCCAAGCTGTTACACAGAGACAGTTTTTCACCTTCTAGAACTCATTAGTGCTGTACACGAGAGCATCAGCTGTTGATGAAGGTTGTGATATGGTACAACCTGCTCTCAATAAATATCTGAACAAGCCAGAAATACCTTCCACAGTATTGCAGTGCATCAAAACACACAGCAAATACCACAAGCTTGATTTGCAGAAGTATTCAACAGATCTGCAGCTCAAGCAAACTCAATGAAAACCAATCCAAGCTATGAAATATTTCTTTGCTGTTACACTCTTGAGTAAATGTATTTTTTCTATAAGGGCAATATAAAACCTGTTGATGTGGGAGTCACGGACAATGCAGAGACGATTAATGTGATCAAGTGATCACCATTTTATTGTAGTTACACAGAGTTATTTATACCCGATTTATATTTGTTCCATGTTTAGTTGCCTTCAGTAAGAAGTTGCCCATTGGCGCAAAGTTCTTAGTGATAAGCTGCTGATTGGTATAAAGTCCAAAGGTTATAAATAACTCTGTGGTAAAGATTACATTATCATAAAATTCTCCGGTGCTAGTTACATCCTTATTCTTGCGGTTCTGCATTCTGTCTTTGCTCTAATTAGTTTTCTAACCTCAGCAGTTTGGATTCTCCAGAGCGTTCTGGGTTTATCCTAGTCTTTGGCTTATTGTGGCTTGTTGTTTTTGCCTTATACTTATTCTGACTATTGTCAACATGCTTAACCTGACTATTGTCAACATGCTTATTAGCTGTTGTCACTGCTCACAGGGGCATTCACCCACAGATCCCCTTTTTCTTTTGAGTAGTGGCATGGCTGTTTGATATTCAAACAAGTGATTCATAATGGTTTCAAGTGAGTTTGCAACACTGTCCGTCATCTGTTATTGACATGGGTTGTTGGATGATTCATATCTTCTGGATAGTCTTAGTGATGATGGTTTTTCCATAGGCGAATAGTTCACAATTAATGGTTAATAGTATAAGTAGGGTAATTAATAATTGGCCTAAGCTATATAAAAGTGGTCACAGTCATCTGCTAAAGTTCATCTGTGATATTTAATCATTTAATTTATGTTTAATCTTTATTTTATTCACATGTTCTTGTATTTGTTGTAATTTTTGATAAATTGGTTGTGAGTGATTCGTGAGATTAAAACAACATAGTTCATCAAAATCGTTACAACTATGACCATGAGTCAATAATAAAAAATCAATGGCAGTACGATTTTATAATATAGTTTCGTGGTTACTATCGATACCTTTCATAAGTTCAGTTAAAATATCAAAAATAAGGTTAGCTTGCTTTGTAGTCCACCAAGCCAGCTTTCGCAGATTTGTGTTAGTTATTGCTGTTACACATTTGGGGCAAGAAATGTTTGTTAATGCTGTTTTAGTTTTGTCTATTAGTGATGCAGCATCGTCACAAGTGTTTTTCAACATAGAGAGATCTGTGAAATCAAATATAAATAGTTTTTGTTCAATAAAGACATTAGTGGAGTAAAGAGACTAAGTTGTCTTAAATAACATGGTTCTGAGTTTGTAAAAATATAAATATGATTTTTATTAGTCATTATGACCTTAACTGGGTCTTTCTATTCTTCTGACTGTAGGTTCTTATATTTTATCTTGGTCCCACAAACTTTTATCTGGCTAGATGTTAGTGAATTATTATAGACAACAATAGATGGTTCAGATCTATCCCCCGTGAGGCATAAAGAATTTAAAATGTAGGTAGTTTTTGCAATTCATTCCACTGGTGGCAGAGGGAGTTCCCCCTTCTGTTTTCGCAAAAGCTCTTTTAGAGTGGCATGTGTTTGTTCTATAATTGCTTGGTTTGTGGGGGATTAGTTAAAGAAAGTTTTTATCAGAGGAGTTTTCCTATACTCTTAATTTTGTTTCATTGTCTGTTTTAAACTTTTTAGTTTTTGTTTTAGTATTTTCTGGTAGTTGTTGTAAATTTGTATGTTTTAATATGTTTTTTATAAGTGATAAATTTATATAATATAGGGTATAGTTTCTTATTAGTAACTGGTTAGTAAATATAGGTGGTTTCATAGACAAAATCACAGTTTCTAATAATAGTTATATAGTTTCAATGTGTTATTTTGTAATTGCTTCTAAATGGTGTTTTGTTGTCATTAATTTTTCTCTTCCTCTATCTTATTTTGTTTGGGGTATTCACGGTCAGCTTCTGTAGCTGAGGTATCAGGTGTTTTCATTTATAGACATTATGATGAAAAAGGAGTGTGAGGTTATAGAAGTAAATTACATAGTGTTAACGGTCAAGGAGTTTAGTAGCTTTTGTTTTAATCGAGCTTTTTATTTCTCTAAATCTTGGATTTGTTCTGAGGTTATTTTAAACACTCTAAAAAAGGTTCTTCCTATTTGTTCAACTTCAAGCTGGTCTGTCGCCAATCTCATTGTTGCATTAGCTCTTTTTTGTTCAAAATGTCAGTCTATTGCCCGTTAAAAACTTTTATACAAATCTGATAATAAAAAGATATATAGACTATCATTTGTCTTTAATACATACATATATACACACCCTTATGGGTTGCCCACGAGCATACTCCACACAACTATACTATTTGAAACACAAAATCCAGACAATCGTTAGTCCCACTACACGGTGCCACGTGCAGAATGTGGCGCTAGGATCCCGAGAAGATGATCAGAAAACTAGCTCCGAATAGCATCATCACAGTGTGAGGCGGCAGGCTCAACTTTAGCAGGCATCCCCACAGAGGCTCTGCCTCCCTATATTGCATGAGGCTTGGGCTTTTATATTGACTAAAATGCACACTCATTCCGACATAGGTGGCCAGTCTATATCGTAAGAAGTGGCTAGCAGTATCTACAAAGGTTTGCAAGGGTTAACAAAAATATAGAGTATACAAGAGACCTTTCCACAGAGGATCTTGATCTGGCACATACATCACAAGTAAAGCACACAATACATCTATATTCTTCGCCCGTTTTATACTTCTCCCTGTACAGTTATGCATTTATCATGAGGATCTGGGGGATATAAATTAGGTTTCTTCTTGGAATTAACAGGGTTTGGGTTAAAAAGATTGTCTTCAGTCTTCACAGCCACGGCAGTGATGGACAGAGGCTCGGGCAGGTGGGGTGGGGATGACACTGGACTCCACTATTTCATTTTTTGACTTCAACAAATTTTTCGCAGTGTCGTTGCCTGTTATCAGTAAGGGTATGACCACTTTATTCCCCCAAAATGTAGTTGTTGAAAGAGTTTCTTTTAGGTAATTCACATTGTGGCCACTGAAAAGTCATCTGGGAGTTATCGGCATACTCTCGGGCTTTGAGCCTTAAAGGCAAGTCTTGAATGACTGTTTATAATTTGCATTAGCAATTTCAAGAGCCAATTTCATTAACGATGAGTGTTGAGTTTTTGAGTGATTTACCTGTATAGCTATAGCATCTTTCAACTGATCAAGAAATTACATATAAGGTTCTGCCGGCACCCGAAGCAGTAGGTCCCCTTGGGGACGCGGCTGAGTTGTTGCCCCCACACAAGCTAGTTCCCATTTGTTCGAATAAACCACAGCTGCAAAAACTACAGCTGTAAGTGTGGTGGAAGTAGTGTTTGCATAAGCATACAGATATCATACAGAGTAAAAACATATACCAAAAAAAAAATACAAGCAATAATAGACTGTGTATAGGGAGTTTTAACCCCATATGAGGATATAGTCTGGTGAGTTTTCTTTATTACCTTAATTTCTAATGCTTCCCACTCCTTTTCCCCTTGAGCTGTATCAAACACTGGAAACACATAAGGACCATCCGAAAATTTCCCAGTTGTCATAGCATTTTTGTTGATAATCCCGCACCAATGGCGAGCAGGGTTATTTCCTCCCCCTCTCCTGCCCCCCCCTTCCCCGAAAGACGGCACAAGGGTGGTGGGTAGTGGAGGAGTAGAGGGCTCCGGGTGGGTATTCCTATCTCTCGTTTCCCGGTCTTCTAGTTTTTCCACCAGCTGTTGGAATTGCGCCTCGCTGAGGCTGTGGAGAGTTTCTCAGTGAGCTGAATAGATGGAGTCGTCCTCGTTGTCAGAGTCCGGAAGAGGTGGGAGCAAGTTGGGTCTTAACTCCTGTGAATTGGGGGTAGGAGTTAATTTTGACTCTGGATTGTTGTCAGGGTCACTTCTGGGTTCCAATGATAGGGGATGTGGTTTCTCTGGGGCCGCAACGGTCAGCACTGGCAGAGATGGCGGTGACAAGTTGGGCAGGTCATCTTGCTGGTATTTCTGGAGGCTGCTTTCTTAGACAAAGTCTTTGGCACCATCGGGGGTGTAAACGATAGGGTGGCAGCCCCTGGGGTTGGTGCCCCTGTTGGTTCGGGGGCAGGTGTCGTTGTTGAAGGAGTTGTGGCTACCATAACAGAAGCCACCGTAGCAAGCTCCGGTTTCATGTCTTTTAAAGTTTCAATCACCACTCTCCATAAGGTGGCATGTTTTCGGGCGTCTTTGGCCCCCTTACTAATTTTGTCCCACAAGGCTTTCCCTAGTCGCTCCCATTCGGTAACCTTGAACGAAGCTTGGACTGAGGGAAGCAAGCCACGATCCCGGGACCACTTCAACAGCCTCTGTAAGGTGGCACTATCATATTGCAGTTCTCTCTTAAAGAGAATTAGTTGGAGGAGCTCCATTACCGCCTGTTCCTCTTTGGATAATGAGTACCCCTTCTCCTCCCCTGCCGCTCACCTGATCAGGGCGAGATTCCCAAATCTTGTGCTCCGTGGCGTCTTTTTTCCAGTGCCGGGGCAGCACTGCTTTCAGCCGGCTCACCCCCCCTTCTTTTCCTGCTGGTTACCGAACTCACTCTGCGAATTCCCAGTCTGAGGGTCCCTGTTCGAGTGCCACTTGTTGATGCGGGAGTCACGGACAACACAGAGACGATCAATGTGATCAA
>WYDI02025783.1:0-35017 GCA_009867235.2 Psittacus erithacus | reverse complement strand
CAGTCTAAACATTCTAAGCAGTAGCTACAAACATCGGTGTTATCACCGCTGTTCCCAGACCAAAATCAAAAACACAACACTGCACCAGCTACTAAGAAGGAGAAAAATGACTGCTACTGCTGAACCCAGGACATCCCTCTACTTGTAAATTGCTCATTTTAATACGTCTATTTGTTTAAGTCCCCAGCCCAATTCAGTAGTGAGTTTTCGGTTCACAGCTTTATAGAATATGGAAAGTTATCTTTATTTTAGTGTTAATATTGTCATTAATCCATTAGCCAGTCTCCTGCTCTATGTGCTACTTCTTCATTTCTATGTAATATACAATTTCCTTGATCAATTTGCATGTGTATATTATTTTGAATTCATAAATAAGAGCAGTGCAACTTGTCATGGTTACACACATGAACGTTGCTACATTTGTGTAGTGTCCACACCCCATGGACACTCTCCAGGGCACAGTCACAGGCAGGGCACAGCATTGCAGGAGTATATGGTTTACTAGAAAGTATTGCAGTAGAATATTGCTTACTTGTAATCAGTTTTTCTTAGTAGAAGTGATTTGTTTCTAATTTGTTTCTAATTTTGTTGTGATTTTAAATCTATGAGCTGTAGGTTTGGGTTTTTTACCTTTTGCAGACTGTGTATCTCTAGGAATTTGCAGAGAACAGAATGAAAACCACTGCCTCAGGATGCAGCATCTCATATAATAAACATAAATTGGGAGTTGAATGCAGGAGAATGAGCAATAGTGTATCTTGTCATCTTTCTATTCGTTAAGAAAATCACATTATTTCTCAAAGTATTTTTTTTATTATTCTTATACTCCCATTTTCGTGTAGCTACTGATCTTCAGTGCCACTGGGGAAGAGACCTGGTGTTTGCAGGTGGCCATGGATATCTTTAAAAGTAGAAATTCTGCAGGCAGGCTTTTGCATTTTGCCTCTTTTTCAGTTACTCCGTTCCTTTTAATTCCAGTACAGTATTTTATCATATTATATCCAGCAAGTCTGAACATTGTAGAATGATCACAACATAGTATAGTATTTCTAAGAAAAATACTTGATTCTCAAAATTGTTTAGTGGAGATGACATGACACACAGCCTGTGTTAGATTTAAAGAGCTAGGAATGTCCCGGTTAGATGTGAGTCTGCCTTCTTGCTTTCTTGGGATTCCAAGTGAGCTGGTCATTTAGACCTTGCTAGATCTGTTCTCTACCTACTTTGTGAAGACTGGGTGATAGCATTGTGTCATGTCTGTAGTAAGAAAAATAGTTTCTTCCTTGCACCCTGGCTTATATAGCAGGAAGGAGCCAGGTGGAATCTAATGGTTCAGCTACTGCCTATGACTTTGGTGGAGCTGGAAGTGTGTTGTAATCAATCTTTCCATTCCAGTCAGAAGCAGAGCTACAATCTGCATGCAGTAGTGAGCTTTCTTTGAATATCAGAGTCAGGCTTAAATTTTCGGAATGGCTGCTACTGATTCTGATAGGATGGGCTGTGTGGTCTCACATGTTGTTGCATATTGGTTTGCATGTGTTCAGAATTCTGGAATTTCCTTTTGTTTCTTCCTTGTTGATCGGTACGTCAGTGCCATTGTGCATCAATGCTTTCTTTTCTGTGACAGACTGAAAGGAAAGGATCGATCAGCTCTGCCATGGCTTTTAGTTTAAAATATTTCCTTCAGATCCCCTCTAACGTCATAATTTTTTGGACTAAATTATTTTAGACAGTTTTGCTTTCTTTAATTTCTTTTAATCTGTGATAAGCCTTTACTTCTTTTTTCATTTCTTTCTAGTTGTTTTATAAATTGGCCTTGGCAGGCTGAAAACTAGTGAGTTAAATGTTGTAATATTGGCTTATAAAAGTACCTTGCTTGCTGTCCCAAGATATTATTATCTTGTATTTATGAACTTAGCTTTTTGGTTTTGTTCTTTTTAAAAAGAAATTAAGCAAAGAGCATAAAGCTGATTAAGAAGCTTTGAAATGGTCTTTAGATTGTTCCAAATATCATAAATGTAAATTCATTGAAAGTATGTTTTCTGGCTTGGTACCAAAATATATTGCCATAGTCTCAGCAAATTTTGTTGAAATTGAAAATACTGTTAATAAAAAGCACAGTTCTTCAGACAATGAAAATCTTATTTTATGACATAATGGCACATTTTAGCCTGCAATAATAGATAAGATTGCTCAGTTCTTATGATTCACTACTACACATAGGATTTCAAGGTCATATTATTTGCTTTGGGCTAACTTTGACTTACAGTTGTGCTTTTTCCCAATCTGGTCCTGTTCTATTATGTCTTTGGTAATTTACCTGACCTTACACTCAGATAAATTGAGCACATGGAGAGAAATGTATTCATTAAGAAGTCTTAAAATTATTTATACTTCATTGCTGGTATTTTGTTTAAAAAAAGCCTTGGCTTCCTAAGATGGTAGGACCACATCTGCTACAGTTTGGTGCTGAGAAACTGCCAATCTGACTGAAACGAACATTTTTAGAATCAGCTGCTAGTTCTTATCAATTTTTTATACCAAATAAGGTGATCATTTTGCATACTGTGTGTGATATCTAACCTTTCATTATAAGTGCTGTGTCCTTGTCCTTGTTACAAATTTCTAATTACTAAATTGCAATGACATAAAAGGAAAAATTGCTCAGATAAAGAAATCTTTAAATTAGTTAAGTCAAAAAAATCATCAGCAAAAATCTTTCATCTTGACCTAATTTACTTGAAATTCTATGCCTGATGTGAAGATTAATAACAGGTGGCCTTTTAGGGAGCTTTAGTTTAATGTTCTGGTTGTTCTTTTATTATCCCAAACCTCTGCAACTAAAAGATTTTTTCACCCTGCCCTTTGTTCAGAAGATGGGACTGTAATTGAGTTCATATTTCTCACTCAACCTTTCAGATGTAATTAATATTTTATTATATCAGATTTTATCACTGAATAGCCGAGCAGCAGGGTATTGAGACACACACACGCTCGCACACACACGTACACACACAAAAGTGATAGTGACTTAGTGATGCCAGGCAAGTTCCATGTAATGAGTTATGGTTGAGAGAATACAAAATACATTCATGGTACCCAGCTAATATTCGAAAGCAATTTAGGACTGATCTTATCTGCATCACACCAGGACAAAGAGAAATTAAACTTACAAGAATGAAATATTCAACAGTGTGTTATTATAGCAAACATATGGTGCCTAACAAAAATTGTCTGTGCAAGACCAGCTATTATCTGTTTTCATTATTATACTTTATGAGCAAGAACAGTTGAGATCGTATTTTTGTGCTGAGAGTTACACTGTTCTCTGAGCTTTGTAAGCATGAACAGCTCCACAGCATGACAGATGTAAAAATCTGAGCATTGAAGTTGATACACTATTTGTTCTTTAAACTGGAATAAGCCTTTCACTACACTGCATACTGAAGGGGTCTTTGTTACTCTAAACTATTCTGATGGAAAGAAGGTGGTTTTAATACAAGTTTTGAAAGATGGAGGCAGTCTCACCATATAAATAACTGCAAACAAGATTGAGGAGAAAAGTTTGCTAAACCTAGATAATTGATGATCAGTGGTTTTCATTATAAAAGCCTCACATAGAATTTGGGACTAACTGGCATTCCTGTTCCTGGCACAATTTTACAGAAATCTCCCTCTGGCCCTCCCTCTGTGGCTCTCCCTCTTTTCCCCTTGTGTCCCTCTCACCATGCTCTTCTTTCCCACCCCTGCTTGGAACAGGTAGTCACCCAGATAATGAGTAACCCATCTTCCCTAAGGGAGAGCTCTGTTGTAGAGATGAAGAAGAGCTAAGCTTTTTCAGATGGCCAGGAGAGGAATTACAGTGTTTCCGGTTACTGAAAACTTTAGTCTTACTGTGGTTGGAAGCATGGTCTGGAAGATACAGCACAGGAGCTCAGTGCAGATGGGAGCATTCTTTTATTTCTGGTGCACATCGGGACAATTTCTGCAGTGTTCTGCAAATCAATATATCACACTCTCTCCATTCCTATCTATAAAATTTAAGTAAATGGAAATAGCATTTTCTTCTCTAAAGGAAAAGAGAAGAATATATCTATGTATGGTTGTGAACAACTTGGCAATGGGGAGGACTGTCATAATAAGCAGCTTTATGTATAGCTAACTGTCTGGAGAGAAGCTTTTTTTACTCACCTCTTCCATGATGCAACCTGGCCTAGTGGAAAGTCCTGCCCACGGCAGGGTGGCTGGAACTGGATGACATTTAAGGCCCCTTCCAACCCAAACCATTCTGTGATTCTGTGATGCCCACCAGAAGATCTCAGAATGGTGGCTTTGTGGAATGTTTTGTGAAATTATCCTCACAATCCACTCCTGGTTTCCATTTATTTTAAAGCTGTGTTGTGAGCAGACTACAAAAGAAGTAGAATGCATCACTGTTTTATATTGCTCCGTAGTGAAGTCAGTCTAAAAGCCCTGGAGAATCTGAAGTCTCAGGTTAGTTCAGTTTAGACCAGCATCATTTAAGTGAGTGATACTGCTGCTTGGGCTGTAAATTAAGAGCATAAAGCCTTGTGGAGTGAGATCGATAGTACCTGGTGTCTAGAGGGACTGAGCCCTTACACTCAGTAGGAATAAAAACTTGTTCACTGGTAAAATGAAGAAAAGAAGTACTCCTTGGCGCTATCTAACATATCCAAGGTAAGAATTAAACTTTCTGGAACATAACAAAGTTGAAGTTTATACGTGATTTTATCCTGGTTTCCACAAAAAAAAAACCAACCAAGGCTTGTTTATCATGTTGTTCACCTGTCTGTATGTTCCTTCCTTCCCTCATTAGTTTTGGACCTCTCAGAAGTTTTCAGACATGTATGAAATAAATTAAAAGTTGCATGAATAGTAAGTTTCTCCCACACTTTGGAATCTTTGGATACAGAGGAAAGACTGACATCAGCAGATTAGCATCTGCTGAAGGATAGGCTGTGTTACGGTATGAACTAGTTAGTTCATTTCATTTGGTCCATCAGTAGAGAGCTATAATTCACATACCAGCAAGCCCGTATGTAGCACAGAAGCAGCCACAGCATGTGTTGCCTCTTTTCCAGCCAATATTTTGGAGGTACTAAAAGAAGCTTAGCATATTGAGAGTGGGAGCTGGGTGTCACAGACAACGTGTGGAATATAGATAAGACTACGGCATGTTCTTGGGCATGCATTCTCAACTTCTTACTGTAAAACTTGTACCATCTTAGTCTATTTATAAGGCTTTGAAGCATCTTCTGTTTCAAATGGCATTTAAAGAACCCAGTACTGAATCAATGTAAATGGGATGCTCTTATCACATATACATTGAAGAGATATCAGCAGAGAAGTTTTATATTTGCCAAAAATATAATGGTAACATATCTGTTAGAAAGACTACCAGCTTATGTATACTGAAGTTATTTATAGGAGCAATCAAGTATCAGTTTATAGAACAATTAAAAAAATAGTAGATCATCATGAGTATCAAGAAATCTTGTAGCAGTCATTCTTGAATAAACAACCTCCTGAATCTTACAAGAATATATATGATTTCATAACTAAAATAAGAAACCTTGTAATTTTATTGTGTACATTTGTGAAAGGTGTTTCATAATATAGTTATGAAATCAAACACCTTTGCAGACATATTTCATGTAATTTATAAAAATGTAGCAGACTGTAAACTGTTGCAAAATGTTTTATTTAAAGTATATCGGTATGAGACAGAAATTCATTTTTATTTTACCTTTCTTCCTACTACTTTTTCTTTCACTTCTTGTTTATCAAAGGTGAAGGTGCATCTCAACCTGTTTCCAGTATATTTGCTGTTCTTTTATTTTCCTCTTATTTTCTTCTTCTGTCCTTCTCTACATTCCTACCCTGTGTAGACTTTCGTATTAAATATTTCAATATTTTTATTTGTTTTTTTTCTCAGTTTTTATTTCTTTTTTTCACATACACATTTACTTATCTACAAATTAGAACTATTAAAATGTGTCCTTACAGTCTCCTAATTCTAAAGAGCCAAATGTTCCCTTGCCTTATAGTAATTACACCTGTAGAAAATGATTTAGAAGTCAGTGTGGAACAGTACCATTATAAGTAGGTTAAATTTTAGTACATTCACTTTTTCTGTGCAATGCTACAGAATATGTACAGAAACTATGTATTTTCTTGGCTTTTGTGAGTTTGCAGAAAAAGAAGCCAAATGCATGAATCTGTGTTAAGTATGGAAAACACAAGCCACAGAGAGATTGTGAAGTGGTTCAGAAGAAGTATGTTTCTGATCATAGAATTTTGTAGCCTTCAGTATTTTAGAACTTCTTTTTTTTTTTTTTCCAGTAGAAGAAATAATAATGAAAAACTTTATCTTGAAAATAACAAAGGGGCATATATGCTTATCTTTATAGAAAAAAAAAAAAAAGGAAGAATTATGTGGTTATTTCAAAGCATGGAGCTGCTAATACATTGTGACTCGTCAAAGTGATTGTATCAGTACAGAGGAGTAGCCAGTCCCTTGAAGAATGAAGGTGGGGAAACTTTATTTTAAGATTAAGGAATTTCAGGTGTAGAAAAGTACGTGGAGACATAGTTGTGTCCTTTTCTTCCTGTTTGTACTATTTCTGATAGTCTGTTACACTTGCATACCAGTATGATAGTATCAGTCCCAAGTCCTTTTGGGTCATCACTATTTAAACAATCAGAAATAATTAACCAGGTGAGGCTGTATACCCAGGGAGGAAAACAAAACCCCAAAAAAACCCCCGAAAACCCCCAAACGAACAAGCAGACATAAAAACCAAAACCAAACCAAACCAAAACAAAAAAACACCAACAACCAATCAGTATTTATCAAAGATTCGGGAGTTGGGAGGGTTAAGAGAACAGTTTTGATTCCCTTGCCAGTCAGCGAACCTCAGTTAATAGCAGAGCAGTCTCTTGTGCCACAGTTATTGTTGGCTTTATGTCTAACCATCACTTACAAATATGTTAATCAAATAGTTCTTATCAATTTTAACATGCTGTTTCAGTAGTAAACTAATACTTGCTTTGAATAAGGCTAGATCAGCGTGTGTATTGAATTTATTGATTTTTGCAAAAGATGAATGGGACAAAGTTAAAACTGCAGTCCAGCAGCATGCTGTATGTTGTAAAACAGAGTACAGATTATCTACTGCCTCTTACATTTTGACAATCTTTTATTATCCTGTTAAAACAAAAATTTTACAAACTGAAATCCTTAAAAGATTTTTTCATTCCTCCCTCATTCTCTGATTTATTTACTAACAAAACAAAGTTATATTTTGAGTCATCATTTATGATAATTGAATCCAAAGGCAGAAACGTTTCGTGAACGGTACATGGTTTCCTGCAATGACAAGGCTGAAGATCTGCTGGACATTCTCTGGCCCTGTGCTTAGATTCTCTAAACCAGTGAATCCATATACCAGGAAAAAGGCAAAAAATTAAATACACGGTGTCATCAGGACTAAGTGGCGCCCATCTGGCCAATGGAAGGTGGAAGGAGTGTGCTTCACTGTCTCCTTTTCCTTTTTTGCAGTTTTTCTTGTAAGAATTTTTGGAGCCCAGACTCTGATGTCTCCCTTAAATCCTTTTTCAGATTTGTAAGAGGAACTTACCAGTTCTTCTATGTTTGGAAAAAATATTTAAATCCATGATGAACTTATGGTGGCCATTGCTTTACCACTTTGAGCCCATCTGACTCCTCTGCAATTATGATGTTTTGTAGTTAGTGTTTCCCTCTTGGGGGAATTGATTTAATTGTCATATCCTCCCCTGGTGACTGTCCTTGGAGGAAAGAAGAAGCAAAATGTCTTTAACTTCCAGCATCAGAATGCTCCTCATATAAGAACTGTCAGAATTTCCTGTATAAGTCCATAGGAATGCTAAGGAGAGGTTTGATTGGATGTATTTTGGCCAGAAAATCCCCTTTGTAAATACTGACTTTTAAGTCTTGGAGGCTGTCCATACAAAAGAGTTGGGCAGTCACAAAGCAGCTTAGGAGTTTTACATGAAAAACAAGATACCATTCCCCAATGGACTTGGGTCTGTGAAGATAAAGCCTATTAGGACACCTGAGAGTTTACATTTGGCAGTATCTCAAGGGGCTGAACCTAAGCTGTCTTATCTCCTCCTTTACAGCTGTTTAGGAATTTCTGCTTTGATTTATTTGAGAATTAGGGGCCCTTGCATGACAATGGAGGTGCTGTATAATATTTGACCCTCATGTGTTCACTTCAGGTCTGATTCAGAAAGATCTGTGTCTTTCTCCAGTTTGATTTTTTCCATGGGATGAAAATTTCAGGTGCCAGTAATAGTGTTTCCCAATAACAAAGACAGACCATGCCTTGGAGGATCTAACCAGCCTTATCTCTTGACTTGCAAAACGAGCAAGTAAAGCCAGGTGTGAAAGAATCACTCCATTCAAGTTTCAACAAGCTACCAGCACAAAGTGTCTTTGTTTTCACAAAGGGACTTCGTAGTCCTTTTCTTACACTTTGGAAGCACCAGCTGTCCCACAGACATAGAAATCTGCCAGACTGTGGAACTTTGGTTTGCATAAAACCTCCTGACTTCAGGTAAAGATGCAAACAGAAAGTTACAGGAATTTAAAACCATTTACTCACAAAAAGAAAAGGCAATACACCTTTAAGGCTGGCATGTCAAGCACTTACATGTGAATGCTTGCAAGAATCCTGGCTGCTTCTGTATTGCCACTGTTATTTGCAGTGTTGCCTACTTCTCCTTTTTTCCCGGTTATAAATTAGATCTTGGTATACTACTTTGACAGTGCTTGCCTCATTGCTGGCATTGGTACGGCAGTCTTAATTTGGAGAGTTAGTTTGGTCTGGTTTTGTTTACTCTAAGTTCTGTATTTTCATGTCTGAATCTTATGTTCATGCAAGGTTCTCTGGCTTCACATCTGTACTGAAAATGACTACATATGGAGTGTATTTTGTTCAGTATATATTATGTTTTGCCACAACTCCAGAAGCAGTGGCAAAACCTATGATGGTGCGACACCTGATAAATTGGTGATTGTCATTATCACCTTCTTCTAATGCCACCTATAATAAATATATAGACTCTTGCTCAGCAGGAGGTGAGTTAGTGTCAATTTCTTGTAGCTGCCTTCTATTCGCCTGCTAGGTGCAGATCATTAAGTCCTGTCCCTCTTCCATTTCGTGATATGGTTTACATATTATTCGCAGTACTATAAAAACATAAGTTATAGGTTAATTACAAGAATATAGTGCAATATAAGGGCAGGAAAAAATAGATCAAAATCTTCAATTTTAATCCACATAGATGTGTTATGAACATGTCAGAGACAACTGATGACATGAAGAGATGAAGAGGAAGTTATGTTGAAGATCGTATTAAAAAATCATCCAAAGATTGTCTTTTTTAAAACAAGTAGTGTCAAATAATAAACTTGTTACATAGCATACGATGAGCAAAGATATATGAAGCTGTGGGTGCAAAACATGAATGAAACAACTGATACTTTTAAAAAGCACTTAAGTGGCAGTATGATGATGATCTTAAAGACCTTTTCCAACCTAGCTGATTCTATGATTCTATTTCAGGAGTTTCACTGTCTACACAACTATTGGTGAAATTGTAGAGACTCTATAGATTGTTATGGTTTGGGCAATCAAGTTCTTAATGGGCATAAAACTGAGCTAACAAGGTGGTGTTGGGGTCTCTTAATTTTACCCTCTATTGGAATTTGGGTATTTTATCAGAAGAATGCAGTAAAGTGATTCTCGCATATAGATAAACTAGGGCTGTGGGAATAAGTAACTGAAATAATGGTCATTATGCAGATTCAAGGTTTTTCTATTGTTTAATCTTTTAGCATTAAAACAAAGCAAGCAGGCAAGTTGAGATACAGAAACGTCTACAAGTACCAGTTTTATATGTTTATAATAAAGCATGAGAGTAAGAAAATACTTCCTAGAATGAGCAGAAAACTTAAAATTAGTCTTTACAGTGTCACCGTAACAGTCAGCAAAGTTAGCCCAAGTTTACACAGTGGATCAGGACACTGTGCAGTTTAACAACTTTGCAGGCTTTGTTAAGATTAATTTCTCAAGGATAACTCAAAAAGCAGATCTTGAAGAGATTTCAGTTTTGGACAGTTGAAGCAGGCTAGAGGGAGTAAGAAGCTTTCCTGCTCTCATCTCACAGTAGGAGAACTGTGGCACAAAATAATTGACTTGCCTAGAATCACACACAACAGTTTTGTTAAGATTAGTAAATAAACTCAGATGACCTTAGTCTAGATTCAGGTCCTTAGCCCATCTTTCTTCTGCAAAATAATTTTTAAAAAATTCTTTATGGCTTCCATTAAGTGAAGCATCAAGACTGTTTAAGAGAGAAAATACAAAGCTCACATTTCAATAATGAGGCGATCAAGCTTGCTTTGCCTTTGTTTTTGATTTAAAATTAGTTTCGGTGGAGGTGTAATTATAAATTCATAAGTCTCATATAACAAATGCCTAGATCGTTCATGCTAAGGACTTCTGAATTAGGAATATGAAAGTTCATGCTGGTATCCAATAGGCCCTCATTGAAAAATTATTTTATCACTTTGAATGAGACTTTGATTAATTAAAATCTGATTTACTGTGTTCCAGTAATGTGGGCTAGTGTCTTGATTCAGCTTGTTACTAAAGCCCATCAGTTCATGTACTTAATAGATATACACTGAAGTCTTTAGAATTGTTTGAACTGTCTGCTTCGTTTGCAAAATATTCTTAGCATCTTTGATTACTGTGTCAACATGTTTTCTTTCTTCTTTCATGTCTCTTTTTTTACTCTGAAAAAATTTGGGATATTTAACAGACATTGACAGGCTGTTTTAATTTAAGCAATCCAATTTCAGTAAATATCTGAGAAGGCTGGTATGTCTAATTTCTAATGAAAATTACAGTCATCGTTTTCAGATCTGTATCTCTGCTTAATCATTTAAATTTGGAATTGGTTTGGAATTGTTAAAATAAAAAATAGCTCAAAAATTCCATCATTTTTTTCCCAGGCATCTTTTTAATCCCAAAATTTGAAATATTTGAATCCTGCTTTCAATGTAATTCCCATGCATTCCTTTCTTGATGCAAAGTAAGTTTCAGTCTATATAAAAGTTGATTTTTTGTTCAGTTTTCAGGACATTGGGATTCTACAGGAGAGCTGTGTAACATGAATTAAACTTAAATTACATTTCTTTCCTTCAGAAATACCAATCTAAGTTCTACCAATAACCAGTAATGCTTTTGGCACCTTTCAGTATAGTGTAGCTTTTATTGTTTGGGTTACAGGTAGGAGGAATTTATTCTCTGAAATGTAGAGGTGTGGAAAAGGAATAATACAACCTCAAGCAAGCAGAAAATCCTTAGAGAAGTAATATAGTCCTGGTGCAGTGCTAGCTCAACTCACTAAGCCTGAACTCTTTTCAGAGTAGATAATTCAGCTGTTATGTATTAAAGAAAGCAAATTTAATAGTAAGAATTAGAGGAAGCTTTTGGATTATAATTGTAATAGGGGTAATTTTGTAAGATTCATTAGGAAGATCATCTCATTTATACAAATGTAGAATATAAAGTTCTGTCAGGTTTCCATTGACCCAGGTACTTATAATGTGCTAATTTACATCAGAGAAACAGTAGTGTGTGGAAATTGGGCAGCAGGTAGGATTTAGTTATTTTTCATTAGCACTTGGACTTTGATAAAGGGGAGCAGAAAAGAGCTGCTTGACCTTTCAGTGCTTAAATTATTAAAGAGCAAATAGATTTGAGGTCTAGATGCTTGCAAATCTAATTTGGCTTGTGGAGTAAGGATGAAAAGACATTTTGAGTTTGAAATTGCTCCAGTCAACTTAGTTCTTTCTTTAATGTATCTGAAGATGAATAGATGGCAGGCACTTAAAATGTAATATACAAGGAATAGTGCATGTAGTATAACTAACATGAATTTCCCAGAGGAAAAGTAGCGTTTTAATGTTTCTAAAATATCTACAATCTTTACCTTTAATCACTGAGTGAAAAATTAAAGGAATCTTGATTTCAGCCAATAGTGAAACAGGTCATATTACATTGTCTGGTCTGAGGTCCCTTTTATATTTGGTCCTGTTGCAAAAAAATGATAACAGTACTCTCCTGAAGATGACAGCCAAACAACTTAGTTCACTATCCAGCCTACTTTAGTGAAACTGAGGGATTCTTCTGTTTGCTATGCTACTAGCAAGTGTATCCATCATCATTACCTTGCAAGATGTTAACATTGTGCTCTACTTTTTTTCCAGTACTCCCTTTAAATTTGCAAATGGTATTTATTGTAGTTTCACTGTAAATTAGTTAGAGGAGGCAACACGCTGTCCTCAAAGTAGCTCAGAATCCCAATTCTAGGCAACTGTGTTTTGGGCTAGAAAATTAAGTGCTGAAATTGTGTCAAATATTGATTTCAAAGAGCAAAAAATAAGATTTTAATGTAGTTATTTCAGGGCTAGTTTTTACAGATCAATTCTCACAGGATCAAAGAAAAGTTGCCATATATTGACCTTCATTTACTACTCAGCGTGGAATTAATCAGCTAATAAAAACCTTTCTGCTAGATGAGTAGACTTTGTTTCACAGAGCTGCAAAATGTACAGAGGGTGGCCTTCAGGTGGACCCTAGAGACATTTGTTTGTCTTCCTGGCTATACCAAACATAAACATGGTTAAATTTCTTCCTGGGGTTCAGCATAGATTAAGACTTCTAAATTTATGTAGGCCTCTTGTAGATGTCGACATGCGAGCTGAGTATTTAGTTATTAAATGTAGTCAAGTGGAGCCTAGAAAGCAATGAATTGAACCCAAAAGTAGGTCCTGTCTGGTCAGGTCTTGGAGATCTGTTGCCTCACTGAGTAGGTCTCCAGTGACTGTAGTAGGAGTTTACAGATATATAAACATCTTCATGAAGACACTAAAATTTAAGTGTCTTAACTTTAGACTAAATTGCCACCATAGTGAAAGTCTAAATCAGGCAGAAGAGATACTAAGCATTCTGAGTGTTAACTTTCTGGGCATTTTTTGTGAACATGGAAAGTGCAGCATCTCCTAGTGGAGATGCTAGATCTTAAAAACATAGTGAACAGGGTCTGTTGCTCATGATCAGATCTGGTAAATAAAACCAGTAAGATGACCAAGAGAACTGGCATTCTTCTGCCTCTTGCTGATGCTCAGCTATGAAGGCTATGCAGACCTAGCATCATGCTGTGATAGAATCATAGAATGGTTGCAGTTGGAAGGGACCTTTTAAGATCAGCAAGGCTACCCCTCTTCCCCCCACCCCAACCCCCCTGCTGTGGGCAGGGGCATCTTTCACTAGACCAGGTTTCTGAAAGCCCTATCCAACCTGACCTTGAGCAGTTCCACTGATAGGCTATTATTCAATCTCTTAGCATTATCTGAAAACGCAAAGGCAGCTCGAGTATAGAAGCAGTGTGTTAGTCTGGTTGTGCACTCAGTAAGGCTCTAGAGGGTGCAAAAGCTAGAGAGCTGTATGCCTGCACTCAAAGCTGCTTGAGTCTAACAAGAGCCCCAGAAGGTGCAGTTCGCTTGCTATGAGCCAGCTTGGTGACTGCACAAAGTCATCTCTTTTATTTCTAAACAGATTTGCCTTCAGAAGGGGAATAGCCATAGGTGTGCAGTGATATGAGTAAGCCAATAAGCCCTGTTAGGTCCAGACTGAGACTTGCAGGGGCCCATGCCACACTTCCCTGCACTTTGGCCAGAGTCTTCGGCAAACATAATGATGTTACCTACATATGATGGAGTGAGAACAACATGTCAGAAGATTGTGTGGATATTTCAACTTTAAGAAACATACCATATGCAGGAATGCTGCTTTTTATGAATTATCAACCTGAATTATCGTAAATTGTTTTTAGATGTAGGTGATGTGCAAAAATGTGGACACATCGCCTCTTTAACATCAGTTACGTACACTGACTTGCTTACCAAGATTCAAGATTCCAGGGGACAAATAATGATTAAGAATCACTGGTCTCCAGTGAAGCAATAAACTTGCAAGCCAGTCCTCTTTAGAGACATGGACTTCCCACTTCACAGATTTGAAAGCACTGACTCAGGTTTTACAGCAGCTGCAAGGGTATAATGATTACGCTGTTTGCCTATACAGCAGAAATCACAATTTCTTTGTTCTTGCTTGAATGTCCATAGCACCTTTACAATGAAGAAGGATGGACTGCTCCCTGTAGGTCCCAGTATAGCAAAGAATGCAAGTGGAAACTGCTTTGCAGAATGCAGAAACACTTAAAATTATGGTTATCTTTCAGATGTGTAAAAGTTCTTTGCTGAGTGAAAATAACTTCCATCAAAGTGTTTTATTCTTGCTCAGCAATAATCAGTATACCATTGAAATAAAAAAAAAAAACCTGTACTTTTGTGTGCTTTTGTAAGTAATTATAACATCAGCAGTTAAGCAAATACTATTCCCTGTCTCTCTGTAATTTATTTCTTCATTTTTGTCTTACTACTAACTCAATTTTCTTTAAACAAGATAAACAGGTTAAAGAATGGACTCTATAGCTTTATACTTACTTCTGTGAACAAAACAATACATAATTCACATTTTAGCACTAATCCAGGAATCTTTTTCTGTGCAATAGTTAGAATAAGAAAGTGTTCTGTGCCTTTGCTGGAATGAAAAGCCGTGGTGTGTGTAGCCAGATTTGTTTTTCCAAAACAATTTATTTGAAAGCATGAATCTATTCCACAAATTTGTGAATATCAAAATGACATTTTCTTCCTGTGTCCTTTGCTTTTAACAGTTCTTTTTTTCTACACATACTGGTATGCTAATATGGTTTGAGAATGAGTTGACTGCCCAAGTCTTAAAATAAACTGTATGTCTCTTTTGTTTGTTCCTTTATACACTCTTAGTGTCTATCAAATAGTTGTTGAAGAAGAACGCCCGCGGAGGACCAAAAAGACAACTGAAATCCTGAAGTGCTACCCAGTGCCCATTCATTTCCAGAACGCTTCACTTTTGAATTCCCAGTACTACTTTGCTGCAGAGTTTCCAGCCAATGGTTTACAAGCTGCTCAGCCTTTTACTATTGGTGATAACAAAACCTACAGTGGTTTCTGGAACACTCCTCTTCTTCCTCATAAAAGCTACAGCATCTATTTTCAAGCTGCTAGCCGAGCCAATGGGGTAAGTCTTAATGACAGGTGTGGTTTTCTACACAGTGTGTAAACAGATGATTGGCATGAACTACTAAGACACCCTTTTTAGTTCCTAATGAGAAAATGAAGTAACCATGAAATTTAACACACTGAGTTTAAAAAAATAACAGTTTTCCTAACACAATATTGCTTAATGATTAACAGTTACAGGAAAGAGGAAGGGAAAACAGCACATTTTGTCAATAATGAATCGGCAAAGTAGTGCACTACCATTCTATCTTAGTATTTAAAAGCTGTCCAATGAGTGTGTTAGGCTGTTTTTCTTTCTTTTTCTCTTTTGTTCTCTTTCTTTGCAGAGAAGAGTGTTGTGGTGTCGTTCGTGAAATTTCAGACAGACTTGACTGTAAATTTTAGCACATCTTTCTTGATGCATCCTGTCCCATTACCTTAGTTTGTAACATCTTGAGCACCCATTTCCTCATTTGGTTCCCTGACTGAATTAGAAACCTCTTTTCTCGCCCGTTTCTTCAGACAGTAAAAGAAAATAAGTAGATGGGGCTGAAATGAAAAGTGTGTAAAAAGGGCTTTGCAGATCATGTTTCATCAGACTAATTCTTCCTGGAATTGTTTTTCATTTCCTGGACAGACCTACCCAGAGCCCTTCAATTCTTGATAAGCTTTGGCTGTCTGTGCTGACAGCCTAGAAATGTTTTCTGCCAGAAACCATAATGGTCTCTCTTTCACAGTGTACTGACAGTGCCGGAATGTGAAACACCATTGATTATTTTTTCTTTCTAAAATTGTGTAGCATAATGCCTTAAGCTATACTATCTGTAAGAAAAAGAAAGATCTCCCAAGGTCATCGTGTTGCCAAAGTAAAAAAGCTAAAGTTACGTTTGTGCTGTTGTGAATATCTTTCATGTATTCTACTATACAGGTTTCATTCTTAGAGGATTCTTAAGTGAAATGTTTAGGTACCATACCCAGGCAGTGTTTGTCCATAGTATGAAAGCACATTGAAGTTGCTTAAAAAGCAGTTGAATATGTAATGAGGTGCATTAAATAAACAGTACTCTGACATTTTTAAGTACTTTTGAGAATAGAATCATGGATTACTTTCTTTTCTTAGAAACACACGATGTGACCTTTTTCCTCTCTTTTTGACACAGGAAACCAAAATCGACTGTGTGCGGGTAGCCACAAAAGGTATGTTCATATTATGTCATGTATTCTGAATTTCAGCTTGCTGACCTTCCCTTCACACTGTCTTTGCAAACTTCCAGAAGTGTTTATTTCATAAAAGGCATCACTGAAACCATTACAGAATTTTAAGTGATACATTTGCATCTCTTGTTGAGATTTAGGAAGTTTGTTTGTTTGTTTGTTTTTAATAATAAACTTGTTACTCACTTTTAGTTGTCTTCTTGAACACAAGGTTTTTAAAATATATCCTGTGGGTTTTTATATGATCTCACAATAAATATTTCAGACTTTTCTATATATAATAGAGTTGTAAAATTGCAAATGTCAGGGTGCATACTAGCTGCTTATACATCTGTACTGAAAAATTACCCCTTACTCATAGGCAATTATCTTAATTGTTTTATAAAAGAAAAGTGGAGAAATCATGTTCTTAATTTTCATGGTGCAGATCAGCTCTATTTATTGAACTGTCAGCACATGATACTATCATTTGTGAGACATGTTTGTGGAATTGAGACAGTGCTAACTGTAGTAGGTTTGATTGGCAAACAGGGAAAGATAAACATGCTGCTGATATATTTAACTTTGGAGGCTATGATCTGTCAGTGATTATCTTTGCAGTGTCACTTTTTTAGTGTATCTAGCTTGTAGCAACTACAAAGCCTGGGAAAGAAGTAATGGGGTAGTATGATTATATGATTATTTGGAGTTCATAATAGAGGAAAAAGGAAAAAAGTTCTGTTGTGAGTAGGAACGGGTTCTACCACCCTGTGATTTGGGCGCCAGGTAAGAGTATAAAGCAAAAGCTACTTCACCCCTGTACCACTGTTCCTTGTGGGAGATCATGCATGTCTCATAGTGACTATCTCTAACATAATTGATGCCACCATGATTTCCTTTACATGTAAACTTCACAGTTCCACCACCATCGCTAAATCTAAATAGGATGGATGAGAATCTCATTGCTTAACAGAAATCTAGTTGCTTAACAGAAATCTTAGCATGCAGTTGCCTCTGTTGAAAGGCTGGATCCTCCCTAATGTGACAAATTCCTTTTTCTATGGTTCTTTGAAATGGTTCCTGGTTTGGTAGTTTTTCCAAGCCAGAGGAGTAATTTTCGTAGAAAACTCAAATATCTATATTAAAACCCAGTAAAATATAGATGAGAGATTAATTACAGGTTCAAGTGGAATCCTTTGTTGTTGTTTTCCAGTAGATCCAGTGGTACTATGAGTGGGACACATTACCTCAGAAATCATAGTAGATGATTAGATGAATGGGTTTTAAATTAAGTATTGCATTCCTAATCACTAATAGACTTTCAACTATTTCAGTTACATGACTGACTGAAAACCTTAACTATGTCATTTGAGAAGCAAGGGTAACTTTATGGATTGGAATAGCTCCCATAGCAACAAGCTACTTTGAGCTCACCCATTTGGCAATAGATATGTGAGAAATGCAGCTTTTATTTTAAACAAATCTCCATACATTTCTGCTTTGGAAGCATGTTTCAGAATGCTTTGTAATACCTTTGTGAAGCCCGTAAAATTATATGAGGGGTTGTTTTGAGGACTTGGAAACCAGAGATGTCCTCTATGGCATTTATAGTCCACCCCTTGCAAAACTTTCTTGGGGGGCTTCTGTAAAGCACTGAATGTCTGTATTATGTTTTAAACTATATTAATTTTAAAAAATAAGATGGTGGCCGTGACATATTGCAATATGATATTATCATAGGTGTCTGTACAGATTTTTTTTCCTTTAGACAACAGATACTTGAGAGAAAAGTAGAGTTCTGTTCCCCTTTTGGACTTCCCACATATGGACTAGAAAAAATAGCAAAAAGGCTGAATGTCTGTAGATCAGAAGTGACCACCCCTACAATGATGACTTCTGTAGGTGTGAGAGAATTGTTCTCTCTTGTTCACGCTCTCCCTTTTGTATACACACCCCCAAACAGCTTCATAACAATATTCAAGCAGGCGTCCATCTATTCATTACAGTGCTTCTTACAAATAAGGTTGTGAACGCTCTCCAGTACAACATCTAGTTTTCATATGCTAATAACATTTCTGAATTTTTTGTATTCCTGGTGTCTGTCATCTTTAAAAGTTCAAGTTTGGTGGGTTTTAAAGCTAAAAGGAAGTGTTTTAGGCCATTCATGTATAAAACTGGTACAATAATTTTTTTTAAATTAAGGTCTGATCCTGAAAATAACTGCAGCCTTGTGTAGGCCACTGGAGTTAGCAGATGTACTCTAGAATTTAATATGGATGTGGGAAATCGTATGCTCTTAGGCCCTAATCAAGTCAGGTATGTACCTAATTTTGAGCTCAAAGGATAATCTCATAATAATTGCAACTATCCCGTCTTAAATATATGTATTTTACTGGATAAAAGGCCTGTGTCATAAAGTATACCCTGTAAAACAGAACATGACAGTGCAGCCAATTATCTGCTTGTTTCTCAAAAGCTTCTGCAATCCCATTTCTGTAGAATTTAAGGATTGCACCAAGAAATCATGCCAAAGTATCAGCAGCCCTTCATGGGATCCAGGTGGCCCAAGGCAACCTTCAGACTGCTCAACTGAGCCAACTGAGCTTGGTTGTCTATATTAATGATGTACAGTTAGCCTGTTCGCAGTCTGTTCTCAGGACCAATATGGGAGTTCAGAACCTGATATGAATGTAGCTGTATCATCTGCTAGCTCTCTTTTCTTTAATTATCCCAACTCCAAATTATCTACGAGTTGTCGGTGCCCTTGAGACCCGAAGGTCATACAGACTATTTTATCACCAAGTTTTGCAGTGTCCCCTCATTGGCTTTTCTATATTTTTGTTAAAAATAAATAAGTGTAACGTAAAGATACAGAGCATTCTTGCCCTGGTTCCAGCAAAAACCTTGAGTATGTACTTCACTTTTCACTCCGGTTGATGCCGTCAGGAATGATGCTTGTGGTTACTGTTAAGTATATGCTCAACTGGCGCACACTAAACCATGTTGCTGGATCAGAGCCAAAGTGTGCCAGATAACGTGATACTATATTGACAGGCTTTGTGTTAGAACAGTACATTCTGACTGTACTGAGTCAAATGCATTTGTAGCTGGATAATACTTTTTCATTCCATCAAGTATGTCACATTTTGTAAAATGCTCTTGGTTTATGACCATTACATTTTTACAAATGAAAACCTCTGTTAAATATGTTCTATTAGAGATCATATAAAAATCCTGATTGCAATGATTGTAAGTGTAATTTAGTATCAGAATATTGGGGTTTGTAGAGCTGAAAGTTCTCTTCTTGCTTCTGCTGAAGTCAGAGGGAACCTTTGCCACTAACGTTGCTAGGAGAAGGCTCAGACAGCATATTCTTGTGATGCGGAGTCTTCTGATCTTAGTTGTCTATGGAGAAAGGCTTCTAGGACCTCTGTGACTATTTGGGGTGTATATGTGAAAACTGCAGGGTTTCCATTCCCATTATATTTTATAAGATAATTAAACAAACAAACAAACAAAAGTCAGTAAGATATTTTTCGTACCAGTGGTAATAAAGGTTGCATTTTGCTTGAAATATGGCTTTCATATACCTACTCTTTCTTCAAGCTTAATGACTGTAAAATCTCAGCAGACAAAGTTGAAAACATTCCAAAACTACTCCAAGTCTATTGCTATCAACTTTGCAGTGGTTTATGATTTATATTAAGGCTATATTTCCTGATGTGACTTACAACACTGTCTGGATAGAAACATCTTGGTTATCTCTAAGGAATCCAGCTCTCAAGAGAGAGACATCATTGTTCTAATTTTGCAATATTGGAAGGCTTTTATTAATTATTAGAGAGAAAAGGATATTATAATATTTTAAATCCAATAGCAACAGTACTTTAGCAGCTATTATCAACACTGCATTTCAGTGTTGCAGAGGGATATTTCAAAATATTATGCAGCAGCGGTTTTGCGTTTAATTGTCTGCAGATGGTAGATGATCTATTTTCCTCACTCATTGCCACATTTCTAATAGCACCCAGGCTGTTCTATGTAAATGAGTGATCTTTCATATAATTTTGTCCTTAATTTTCCAATATTTTTTCTTTGCATCATTCTCCAGCTGCATCACGTTGGATCTGACCTTTTAATTTTTTTTGTATTCCTTAATATGTATGTATCATAGTGTGCTTAACCATAGAGGCATTCATAGAACTGCTGGCAAACAAAGGAATACAAGATTTTAATGCCAGCCGTGGTAAGAGTAATCTATACCAGTTAATGATTGTTACACCTCTGACAGAAAAGTCTGAATACTTCAGACACACAAACAATTCACATTTTTCGCCTGTTTTCTCATCTTAGTTGGCAAAATGTGAACTTGAAACTCAGACCCCAAAGAGTTGCATGCATACGTAGCTAAAAACGTGCCAACTCTCAGTGGTCATTCTCTGAATGCTGAAGGTTAAATATACATCCAGTGTGTGCATTTTTAAAACAAAGACCCAAGTGGGTGGAAGAAAAATGAATGTTACCTAGCTCAAAAATACTTTACATGAAAATTACCTTTAAAAATAATTCTAGGAAAAATGTACTATTATGAACTAGGAAAATGAAAAGTGAAACTAGTTCAAATTACTTGGAAAACTTAATACTTAGTGTAAGATGAATAAGCAGTTAGCTTTCATTTAGTAAGACCAATGCTGCAACTAGCAGAGCCAAAGAGTCTCCAGTTCCTTAAATGCATTGTATGTAAGTAATGTGCCTTAGTCCCCTTCCTGAATGAAAGCCACATACGAAAACTTATTAATTTGCAGAATAACCAAACTAACAACTGAAGATAAAAAGGAACTTGTGGGATTTTTTTTTGGTTTCTTTGTAAGAAGTTCAGACAATAAACTATTGACCAAGATTCTTTTTGCTGGCCTAGCTTCAGTCTGGCTTTTTTTTCCCTCATGCATGCTGACCTGGAAATCTTCCTTTGCCTTAGCTGCGATAATCGTGACTCAGCTTACAACACCATACATTCGCATCGCCCCTGCTGCAGGCGACGATCAACTAACAGGTCAGATGTTCAAGTATAGACAAGTCATCATGCCCATTTTGTCTTATATTCTTTGGCTCCTTTTCCCTGACGGTTTCTTCATTCTCCACTTATAAATAGTTTCCTATGTTAAAAGTTTCTTTTTGTTTTTATATTTTTCTTCAGCTCCATTAAATTAAGTGGTGTGCTTGGCACCAGGACTTACACACACATCCCTCTGTCTACAACTCCGCTGCATGTGCCCATTGTGTGTGTGATCTGTGGAATGCTCCTTCAAGCCTGATGTTGTAAAGCAGTCTAGTCTTGCTCCATCCATAAATTAAATGACAGTTTAAATATCAATATATATCTGTGCACCTGTTTATTTTTTTCTGTTTTAATAGATCCAGACACTAGAATTTCTAAGTCATTTAGGCTCAAGATTTGCATGTGTAAGTTAAGACAAAGATCTTGCATTAATGGATTGGGGTTTTTTACTGCAGAATGTTGGGAAGATCATATTTTCTGGCAACATTTCAATATACAGAAAATCAAAATAAAGAAATAAAATTAATTCCCTTTTAATTATGTCATTCACGAGTTCTGGGACTAAAACAAAATAACCTAGCAGGTCACATATGAGAATGAATGAGACTGAAAGGTTTTTAAATCTAATTGTCAACATAAACTCAGTATGCGAGACTGTTATTAGTCTGTGTGTGGCTTGAAGGCTGGTTCAGAATGTATCAGCAAATCTTTATGAACTTGGGGAAAGTACTCATTTAGTCAGAAAATACTCACATGAATAAAGGTTTTAAGAGATTTGGAAATCTTTATTTTTAAACATAAAGAGCATTAAATCTCTAGAATCTTAGGTGAGTTTGATGGAATCGATAACAGAAGTTAAGACCTAGTCCATCAGCATTTAGCATATGATAAAATCATTGCCTTTTATCAGTAATACTGGCATAGTTATTTGGGAAGCACGTAAATGTTGCTATCAGGATGTCTGAGGGTCAAAGAGGAGTTCAGATGCTTAGAATCTGGATACTGGCATAGTCAATAAGAAACAGTTAAATGATTCAGTTTATGATAAGAGGATTAGTGACATGTGGGCCGGAGCAAAAAGAATTGAAATAGGGAACTGCTCTGGCCCTCAGTGACATGTCTGCTACAGCTTTTAATTCTGGGTTATGTGTTATAATAACAAAGCTGAGTGATCCATAATGGCCAAGTTGCCATGTCAATCAAGACAGAATTGTTGCATGTATATTTGTATTATGTAGTAACATATGAACTAACCAAAATAACATATTTAAATGATGCCACGAAGTACTAGCTTGTTCTTCTAAATACTTGGTCCACATACATTTTTATAGCTTGATTATTTTTTACTTCAGAATACAAATATATTTATGAAGACAGAAAGAGCATCTCTTCCATAGCCTCGAACTTCAACGAGTTTTGATTTCTTCATCGCAAGATTCAAATAAGTTTACAGACATATAGCTAGCACATGATAGCCAGCAAAGTATTTGTTTGCTTTGTCGCTAGTGGCTCATAGTGTTGGCACTCTGTGACTGTCTGTCAGATATGTGACTTTAATTTCCTTTAAAAAAACAAAAAAAAATAAAAAAAACTTGTTCTACCAGAAGCTAATTTTATATTGAAAAGGAAAAGTATCAAATGGTACGTGCAAACAGCATTTATGGCTCTCTGTGAAATGTATTTAAAAAGCCTCTGAAATCTTCTCATCATTTTCACAGCAACTTTTCATGCTTGAGAGACTCTTTCTCAAGTTGCCACAAATGCAATAGGGAGTGAAAAAACCTCCCCCAACCCACATGATTGGTCTCATGAAAGCAACAGGATTTCATGGTTTTCTACAGAGGCATACTGTATACGGTCCATTAGGCAGGCTTTTCTACCATATTGCATTACAGCAATAAAGGTGTTGGCAGTATCCATGAGGAACCCAAAGATTTTCCTAATGGAGATGTACAGGAGCTGGAACGGACAGGGGGAAGCATAGCTGCATTCCTAAATATTGTTACCAATTTTGAAATCTATTCTTCTTAAGAAAGATTGTGAAAATACAGCTCAGCTTTCAAACCAGCTCTACTGGCACTCATTTCCTCCACCCGTGTAATCAATGCATCCTCACCTTTACAGGTGCAGTTTATAAACAATGCATTATTATTTCTGTCTTTGTTTTTCTTTTCTCCTTCCTTTTCATACAAAAATAAGATGATTTCCCTTTATAGGATTACCTGCTATTTGCCTTAAATATCTTGACAACCAGTCCTTCAATACTCCTTTGCAGCCTATAACAAAGGGAACTTTTCCTTGCAGTTGCACTTAAATACCTGCAATGTAGTTGTCCTTAAGCTTTACTATAATGCAACATGCTGTAAAGGCAACTGTGTGATTTTAATTCTTACAAGACAGAATAGGCAAATTATCAGTAATGCAGTAACTTAGTAACTAAGGAATTGAAACTTGGGGAATTTTGGGGAATAGTGTTTAGCTTTCAGTCTTGACCTTACAAAAGGTAACTAACTTGAAATTCACTCAGTTGACTATCCTCATATATATAGGGAGAATATCTATCTACCATTTGTCAGCCAGGAGAAAAGACTATGTATGCATGAAGCACAATAGTCCTTATGATACCATCTCCATGTTTTCATAAACAAATGCGCTTTAACAGAGTGGTTGAAATCATGTAGAAAGTTAACAAAAAACTTAGCACATGCATAGGTGACTGTATGATCTTGACTTGAGTCAAGTTGAGTAACAAATCCATGTTTTTTGAGAAAGCCTGAAAGCATTTGCTGTTTGCTTCACTATTTTGTAAGAGAAACTTCATTTATTAGGTTTAAATTGTCCATATTTGGTATTCACTTGGCCCTCATCTATTTTGTTCTGTCTGCATTCTGATAAAATAGCATGCTTGGAATTATGATTAGGGTGTTCATTCTTTCAGGCATTTTCTTAATTGTTGAAATATGTCTGAGCTACTTATATTTAAATTAAAGTATTTCCATTTGTGATTTAGTGGAGCAGCCACTACTTTGCTGGATATTATTAAGACTGATTTCCATAGAACACCCTTTTTTACCACCCATTGTTAATTACACATGCAGCTGGAAGGGAGAGTTCTGTAATGTACACTCTTTGTAGATTAAATTCTTGGTACAAATCAGAGACAGCAAGATATGTCAGAAGTTTTGCAGAATGATATTTAAGAATTGGGAAGTTTTTTTTAAAAAAAAAAGAGAGTGGCAATCTTAAAGCTTAAATTATTTTTACCTGACATACATTAAGGTCTAGATGAGCATCATATTTTATAACCATGTTAAAAATGACATAAAATAATCCCAAAGAGTTTCTTCTCCCTTATGAAGTTAGTAGCATAATAAAATACACAGTATATTTAATGCAGAGCAAAATTTATTGCTGTAGTCTGGGTCAGATTGCATTCTTAGCCATTCCACTGTACAAGTGAAAAAAAACCAACTGAAATCATTGGTTGATTAAATCGCAACCTCACTGGATTTTCTTTATGTCAAGGGATTTATTCCAGATTAATACTGCATTACTGAAAATACAGTTTGTTTATTAACACAAAAATCAACAGCATGAATTTGAGAGGGAGTGTTTTCCTATTTATCTAGTTTCTTGTCCCTTACAATGCATTTGAGGTATAGCAACATGGGCTATACCTCAAATAAACATTCACATTCATTTTTCTCCATCTTGGACCATGCAACACTGATTTAGATGTATTTTGACACATTGAAACTTCAAGTGCTATTTTGTGTAATGGAGAAGTCATGATTTCCTAGTTGCGACTACGGTTCTTTCTGTGACAACAAAACTATGTGCCGATTTGTCTGTCTGAAGGTTGAATACACCGTTTTAGGGGTTTATTCTTCTCTCAGTTCTTCTGTACAGCATTTATATCAGTGGGAGCTATCGATAGTTATCCAGGGGAAAGCAAGCACATTTGATATCACACCAAGTTGGTGTAATATCAAAGCCGTATTATGATGCTGTTGCGTGGCCAAGTGATGAGGAAAGCAGTGTAAGAGTGGATCTGATTCTCCAAAGTGAAATTCTAAGCCTGTTTTTACATGATGGTCCCAGCAATTTTTGCTCTGATTGTTCGAGGATTCTGGTCCTTTTGCTCAGCTGGGCAAAATGCAAAGCAAGAAGAAATCTTCCTACTTTCTGCAGCACCGGTTGAATGCATTTCAATGGGCTGGAGTGTCACTCGTGATTTATTGCCCATTTTTGTTCTTTCATGTGTTGTATTTGTCATTTTTGCAGTGACAGTTTCATCTATAAAACAGTATAGTTACAAGAAAATGTTAGGAGGATACAGGAGTGCCATGGGAGCTACTGTTGCCTTTTCTCCTTTTTTTTTTCCTAGTACATTACAGAGTCAAATGTCAGGTTTTCTGTTTTTAAGACAGCGCTGCCAAAGCATCCAGGATTTTGAACTTAAGTACATTTTCCAACCTGAAAAAACCCTGAAGCTAAACAATTAGACAGAGAGGACCTAAAAATGATACTGGTAACAATTCACAAATGCTGAAATAACCCATAATATAAATACAAGCCCTTTCCAGCTGTAGACAGTAGAGAACCTGAACTGATGAGGTCAGTTACCAGTTAGGTTCTCTTAGAGATATTAAATGCTCCAGTTATGTTTTACAATAATAAGGATTCCTACAAGTTTTTCTGAAAATGAAACCTTAGTTTTGAATGTATTCAAATCATTACAGAAAAGCCAGAGGGAGGACTCCTTCCATTCAGCTTCTCTCGCCCTGAACTGGTTGAGCTCGAGACAGTGGGACCTTTGAAACTCTCCTGCATAAGTAGGACAGTAGGGAGGATTAATTGCAGAGGACCATACCAGCAGTTCTGCTCCAGTCATTCATGGTGGCCAAGGGTTGGCCAAGGGTGTATGGGTTCATCACCACCCTGGCGCTGTATCACCAGAGCCAGTGGTGTTACAGAGCTGGGACAGGAATAGCTGGAGAAGATCCCGTGGCCTAGAAGAAAGTATCAATCTTTCTCTACCCGTTAGGAAGGACAAGAGGCCTAATTGGGTATGTTTTGCGTTGTAGAAACTGTTTGACTCTTATTCAGAGGTGTTAAAAAGTTGTTTACCACAGAGTTAATACTCAGTTCTTGCAGGAGCTGTGTTACATCCCTCAAATGCATAACTGATTTGGAGACTTGCGTGTTCCAGTCCATATCTGAGAGAAGAATATAATTCCGAGTGTCAGTGTCAAATTCCCCTTTCATGAAGAAAGTGAAACAAAATGTAACTTAGATCACTAACGATGAGTCTGTTTGATTCATCCTAGCTTCAAAAAATTAATCTATTTGCACAGTAATGTGTAATCTTAATATGAGGATATCTGTGAGATTGATTGAGTTTGGACTGGGGGAGGGCATTCTCCTTAATCTCATTACAGAGAATGGAAATATAAAACCCAGTCAGGAAAATGACAATATGAATGAACTGACCAGGATAAATTCTTAACAAACTGAAAGAATCTCTGCCATCTGTGTAGTACTGATCAGTGTCACATCTAATACAAAATATTTCAGCAGCAGCAATCCACAGAGAAGCAGAAAATGTAGGTAAATTTTGGAGCACATCATACAGTGTCCTATATCATTTTTGTAAAAAAAAAATACGCCTCTGATTTTTAGATTCGAAGCAGAACATGTTTTGCATGTACCACAATGAAAAATTAAGGAGACAAGGGAAGAGAGAGAAATTCAGAGATATAATTAGTTACTAAAGAAACCTGTGAATTTCAGTGTTTCCCATCTGTAGTTATGAACTGTATTTGTAAAATGCTAAGCAATTAGAATTCTAATTTGAAAGAAATGTGGGACCAGTTGTTTGTAAAGTATCCTGTAGTTCTTAGGAACTGCAAATCTGGTGTTTGTATCACTGGCGAGTTTAACAAATGTGTAATGCAATAGTATTACATAGATTGCCTCTGTTCATGTATAGGTGAACATTAAAATGTGTTACAGTTAAATAGAGTAGTACAATGAAGAGGATAGTAATACTGCTGGCTTTAATTAAAAGATGCAGAACATGCTACTTGGGCAAACTCATGTTTCAGCAATTCCTTGAAATAACTGAAATCTTAATAAATATCTAAGCTTCATTTGCCTGCTTAGAGTAAAAACTAAGAGTAAAAACACTGTTCAAGCTGTGACTGTACTGATGTGTACCGATGGGTTTTTAACACTCACTTCTCCAGTCGTTATACCAAAATGTCCTTTTCTGCAGTGATGGGAATTAGACTATCAGAGCAAATAATTTTAGAGCTTTAGGAAAAACATTAAAGTATGTGTGTGCATTTTCAAGGCTTTATTTTCCAAACCTTTGAACTTTCATTTCCTTTTCTTAATCTGATTTTCTGTTATTGCTGACCACTAAGAAGATTTTGTGCAAATCGAAAACTTCCATGCAAATGACAGTTGAGTCACAGTTTTTCGTAAAAGTGTATGGAAGTTGCTGTCTTACATGGTTTCAAGCTGACAAGACAGGAAATACAGCAGATTCAGATTGTTTCATCTTTTGAGTGCACATCAGAAATACAAAGGGAAACAGGAAAAATAGTAAATTGTCACTGGTCAGAAGTAAACAACATATTCATGAAACCTTTTTGAGGCAAATTTATGATATTTTGAACTTTTTAGTATGCTTTGATTGAATTACTTTTGGGTTATATGTAAGTGTGTTCATAATTAAAAGTGATATGAAAAGAACTGATGAGAAAAATGGCTAGTTAAGTCATTCTTAATCAAATAGGCCAAATGGATATTTTTCTTTAAGCCCTAAAACCTACAGGAAACATATGATAAATGATATGTAGATCAGAGATAACCATTCAGAGGAGGCCTAGTCTATTCTTCTCCCTGTAATAGATTTGGTGCATCTAACATTGCTTTGGTTTGGAAAGGTTTTTTATTAGCAATACTGTAACTGCTTCTGAAATGTTAACAAAAGAATTGCTACACTGTATTGGCACAGAGTTAAAATTCTGCGGAATTATTTTTCCTTTCTTATGCTGATTCTCCTTTCGAGGTCTTGTAGCCATCCTTCCTGCCCCAAAACAGTGTTGACTCTGGAAATGCTTTAAAAAAACAGTTTTATGTGTTTTTTCCTGCTTTTTGTGAATTTATCAAAAAATATATTTTTATATTTCTTTGTGCGTCATTGCGTGTATAATTCCATTTATCTTTGAGTAGAATGAGCTATGTTACACTCTCCTTAGGAAAAATACGTAGATAGTGAGTAATAATAAGTAAATTCTGAGAGTGATTGTGAAGGATTTATGAAGACCCGTTCATAGAGGATACAATGTAGAGGGAGGCTGGTAGTGGAAATCAGCAGGAATGTCAGCCTCATCTATGAGCCAGTGGAAGCGCAGGCCAAAAAAATGCACTGATGTGCAGACCTACCAATGCAATTCCTATATTACATTGTCCTTCTGCCCACACATTGGCGAAGTAACCAGGTCTTCACTGACTTTCAATTTGGAACTGTTCATCAGTGTTCCTGTAAATAAGTCCTCAGTGGCAGCAAGTTCAGAAGACAGTACCTTACTCCACTAATTCCTACCCATAGCTTCAGGTTACCCAGTTCCTGTGCTGGATATGATCCCTTGCATTCATGAATGGAAAATAAAACAGTTGTGTTTTTCTATGCTAAGAACACTTCAGCCTGAGTAAGTCAGCTCCAGAAACATTACTCTGATCTAACTTCATATCTTCTCTGCCAGATGGAGGCCAACTGAGTACTAGAAAAACACATTTTGCATCTCCTAAAGAGGACAGAGTCATCTTCAGGCTACAAATCCACACCTTCCCTGTTTGCAGGAGATAGCTGAAATAATAAACTTTCAGGGATGTCTGATATTTCTTGACACTTTTCAGAATATTTTCAGTAGTAGATCTGGTGTTGAAAGCATGAGAGTCAACCAAAGGTCTCTTTTGGTGATAGGTGAAATTTAAATGTCCTTGGTGAGGGTGATGATAAATTATCCAGTCTTTCTAAACGAGTGGCTAGAAAGAGGTGCTGACTTGCTTAGAAAATGTATGTATGGACGTCATCAGTTGGACTGACTGCTTTCATTTTCTTGGAACTAATTTATGTCACTCTTTTACCCTAAATACTGTTGACTTGAGGTTATCTAGAGAACCAGAAAATCAAATGTCTCGGGGCTAAAAGCTCCCCTTGTTGTACATTATGCCTGTTCACACAAGTCAAATTTACAAGATGTTGCACTTCCAGTGGTTGCAGGTGGTATCTTTTCCACAGAGCATCAGCTGGTAGTGACCCCTACATTTCAAAGTATTGATCCACCTGCAGTTCCAGCCCTTGTTGGTGCCTCTTTCTCAGACCTCCTTATTCAGTATGAGACCTACATGTATATGGCTAATTTGATCCAAGTATGTTCTTATTGCTCCTTGGTAAACCCTCTTGTTCAGAAATTTGCATCTCGTGAAGTCGTATTGACCTCTGCTGTGTTTGGTTAGTCGGAGAGCTGTTTGGTAAAGAAGCCCAGTTTCTTCTTTCCATAGCAGTCAGGAGAATTTTATCTTTTATTTCAGTGGCAGTTACTGTCTTTCAGATATGCTGTCATGACCTTTCCCATTGTTGACACAGAGGTCTCTGATGTGCACCATTGTGTCCACTTCTTTGGCCACATGGAGTACTTACAAATATGTAACCAAAGACTTTATATTTTTTTCCTTAGGAAATTATTTATTTCCAAGAAGGATATACAGCATGTCTGTATACTCTAGAATGGTAGTGGTGTAGCTGTTGAGCCTGCTTTAAACATCCCTTAATGATCTCAGTGCTATTAAACTGCAGGAACTTACACTTTCTTTCTTCCAGTATGAGTGAGGGCTTCCAAGTGCTTGGGTGCCCACTGCAGAGGAAAATTTTTATGTATTTTATTTAAAATTCCTTGATTAAGAGGAAAGATTAAAAAAAGGAGCTAGCAGGAAGGTTGGTGGGTTTGTTGCAAAGGAGAAAATGAGCTGTTTGTCAAAACTTGCTTGCTTGTTTTCTTGTCTGTCCTTTTTTCAAAAAACACAGTTGCCAGAAAAATCCAGTCTAAGGAGCCTGGATTAAAATCCTCTTAGAAAATAGATTGTGATGAGACAAAAAGATGTCAAACTGGGAACTTTATTTGGTTTAGGCATGTTTTGTAAAGAATGTTGTTATTCTTGACAACCAGAAACACAGATGTTTAGCAAAAAAAGTCTTTTCGCTCACATGCACCAACATGAATCATCTACCAGTGAGAGATGCAGTTCATTTGATAGTTAAATGAGACATATTCATCAGTGTAGTAGTTCTTTGCATTTCTTTTCATGCAGTTCTTTGTTGCTTATATTTACATTTTTTGTAAAGAATTTCAAAAACAAAATTAATAATTCATAATTATTGTTATACAGTGGAGCCTTATTTTGATAGTCCCTTCTTAGCACAGATCTTTTAACAAGGCTAGTTTTTTCCTGTATTTAAAGAACACACAATAAACAATGTACAAAATCAGCATGGGTGTCTTACGGAAGTACAGAAATCTTTTTTAGGCAAGGAAGATCTGTACACAGCAATATGTATTGTATCCATGATAATAAATTACATAGAAGGTACTCTCCTACTAAAATATAAGTGCTGTTTGCCGTCTTTTCCAGACATTCAAGGAGCAGATTTAGGAGCACTAACATGTCATAGGAGGGAGAATCAGGATACATTGATTTCAACATTTAAATGGCTCCTGTGCTCAGCAAAACAGAAAGAGAACATAATCCCTACCCCGTGGAAAAGCAGTTTATACATGAGCATTTCCAAAAGAATCCAAGAACAGAAAGGGAAAAATACTGTAAGCAGAGAAGTAAAGCAGACCTTACTCTGAGGCATTTACAAAACTAATATATGTGAGGCATGGATTAGGGAGAGAAAACTGAAAAAAATACTGATCAAAACCACCTTCTGTCACAAATTATACCCTGCCCAACACCACCTTATAACTTCTGCCATATGGACAAAAAAGCAGTGCTGTTTTGAAGGAGAACTAGGAACACTGATTTGAAAGCTAACAATGAGGAAGGGGTTGGAGAACTTTCTCCCTAGGCTGGAGTTCTACCAGGAGTAATAAAACAAAGACTTTGTTAGCAGAGTACATGTTGGCTAGCAGATGAGGACTGAATGCCAGTCACTTACAGTATAAACAGACTAACCAGGGTGGTAATTCATTTCATCTGCAAATCTGTATGTGTTTTGGGTCTTGTCCAGGACAGCTACAAATCCTGGCATCTGGAATGAACGTGAAACTCAAATAAAAAGCATGTTGGAATGGCTTGTCTTTTCATAACACCAGTAGTGCTGCTACAGACCTACTTAAAAATGAGGGTACAGTTTCCTGCAGTCATGGGGAATATGGGGATAGAAATGCTGCAGAAACTTCTGGAGGAAACTGGGTATTTTACACTACTGCCCCATTCAGGTGTATTTTGCAGTCTGTGACGTAGGGTTGTAATTCTTGTTGATCATTTGACATTTATGAGAAGGACCTACCTTTGTGGAGCACCTCTTTTCATATCAGTAGCACAGATGTATTTGTGTACCTTCTTTTGTCCCAGCCTTTTATCCCAGCTTTGGCACCTCTGCTTTTCCTACCTTTATATTCCTTCCTTCCTTGGAACACCTTAACCATCATCATCCGTAAGAATTCCATCATCTGTAAAGATTCTATCCCTCAAATCATTCTTGAAGATCTGTTTCTACTGTGTTACTAGTTGGAAATACTGAGTGATGCCAGCTAGCTAAAGGAGCAGGAAGGGTAGAAGTGTTCATTTATTTGGGCATTGTAAATGCATTTTCGTAGGGATATTTGCCTTCCCCTCCCACCTGTGATTGCTATGCTTGCCTATTACAGCCTAGCTCAGCTAGTTGGTATGCTTTTAGTGGCAAAGATTGCTCAGCTGTGTACTTGCACTGTTCCTAGCACAGTGGGCCTCCCAATCTGATTTAGAGCTTCCAGATTCCATCATACAAATAATGGAGAGTAATAATTATAATGGCCTTTGTAATTTGTGTTGTCTTTGGAGAGCATGGGCAGAGACTTTAAAGACAAGTTCTCTGATATTTTCAGTCTTTTTACTTTGTGGTAGGGACAGTAGGATCCTGGTGATGGATATTCCAAGGAAGCATCACACCTTTCTTCCTCCTTTCTGCCTTGTACCATTTTGCATGATTTCTGCCACCTAATCACAGTGTAGCTGTCACACAGGGGTATAATGTTTCATTTTCCTACTCACTCTATGAAGTATATTAAAAGTTGGTGCTGAGATAGTTGAATCGCAGTGCTGGCAATAAAAAAAATCATGGTCTAGTTACTAACAAAAGTTAGTTTTGAGTTTGACTGGAAAGAAGGATGATTGGGACTAACTGCATTATTACTTTAAGGCCTTGTAAAGTTAGGCATTACATCAGTCCCTGGAACACCTGTGAATGAAATACACTTGTAAAGTCTTACAAGTGACTTACCAAGCAAGTAACCTTTTAAGCTACAGAAAGGAAGTATAAAAGGTGGCAGATATGATCAACCCTGAGTGAGAGAAATAAAATTACACCAGTCTAGTTAATTAAAGGAAGGGATTATTTGGTGACTCAAATAGAAGAAATGTCTGGATCTTTTAAAGATCACTTTGAATAAAACAAGCTATTGCTAGTTTTGACTGCTAACAAACAGCTTTGATCTTAATTCTTTCTTCAAAAGGATAACTACCAGCTCCTATATTATTAAACCAGGATTACCTTATTGGTCACTCTTTACTATGAAATGCTCAGTCATTTCTAACTACTCTTTTTTTAAGGGTCAATAAACATTGAAAAGCAAGTCCAAACTTTTTCACTTACAGAGAAAAGGAGAAGTTTTGTTCAATTTGGTCCAAGTCCATTTCTTTTTCTGAAGAACATGTTTGTTGGTTTTGAAAAACAAAGCAGCGCTTGCATTTAAGTTAAAATAATGATATTTTGCTTGGCAGTTCCTTCAGTGATAAGTCTTAGTTTCCATTTTACTGAGGAATAGTTCAGCTCAGACTTTTCTATCTATAAACTACCTACAGGAGATTATTGCTTATGAAGTTTTGGGGTTGATCAATAATATGGCACTTGTGCCTTCTGAGTGAGAAAGAGAAGGGAAATTTTCCAGCCAAGAAAGTGGCAGAACCATTTTCTGAAAAGTATTATTCCTGTAATACTAATACCAGACCTGTATTCTCTAATGAGAACTAGAAATTCTTCAGAGACAGGAAAATTTTTGCCTGGTTTTCTAACCCTTGGTAGAGAAATATAAATTTCATTGCATGAAGTAATTTAAGAATTCACAGTATGGCAGACACTAAATATTAGCAACTAGAATATAATTCAGTTCTCAAACTGAAGAGCATGTAAGATGCCAAGAAGTGGCTGAGTAACCACTAAACTTCAGAAAAGGAGATTCTAATATTAAGAAAAAGGTAATAGATTAGCTCTGAGAGTTGGAAAAAAAGTTAAATAAAATCCTTAGGTGTTTCATGAATACTACTTAAAAGTATTATCCCTGGATCTTGCAAAGTACTGAACAAAATGGGACCCATGAGAGAAAGTCGTAAGTCAGGCCAGCTGAATACCATTTTTTTGAAAGTGAAGAGAACAAGCAAACAAACAAACAAAAAACTTCAGGTTTAAAATGCTACTATAGGGAAAGCCACAAAGAATGGGCAATAAGTAAGAAAGAGGGAAATTGAAATCATTGAGATTAATTAGAAAAGTAAATAACGATGGGTATGGAGCCGAACAATGTTACTGTCTTTCACTCTATTCAGTGCAGAAAGACTGTGGAAATACTTCACTGGGTTTTGTGGCACCTTGGGGTTTAAGTGTATTTTTTTTTTCACTTCTGGCAGGAAGCACTCTGGTTCTCATCAAGTAAGGACTTTTCAAAGTCAGCACCTTAATCCTTTTTAAACTGGCAGGGAGCATTTCCTTGTCCTTTCATTTTCGAAGTAGCAGCCTTGAGCTGTCCAGTGCTCTTTGCTGACCTATTGTCTTTCTAGAGCTGGACCACAGTGTATGTGTCAGTTTGACATTGACTCTTCTAACTAAACTAGCCCTGACAGTCTCAGTAAGAAAACGGAGGTTGTTGTGCAAGGTTTGAAATCAAGTTTCTTATGTGCAAGGGTAGAACCGAACCCCCCCAAGTAAGTCATTAGGTCCAGTGTTACAAGGACAGTGGACTTAGCTCAGCTGCTGGCAACAATATGCATTGTTCTAATTAAAACCAGATATTTTAATGGAGATGCAGAACTCCACTAGTCTTGCAGTTATGTATATTCTTAAAGGCACTAGGGTGATCAAGGAAATAAAAAATTACTATGTCAGACACACTTATAGAATCATAGAATAGTTAGGGTTGGAAAGGACCTTAAGATCATCTAGTTCCAGCCCCCCTGCCATGGGCAGG
>WYDI02025782.1:0-58034 GCA_009867235.2 Psittacus erithacus | reverse complement strand
TGTCCTGTCCCTACAGGCCCTTGTCAAAAGCCCCTCTCCAGATTTCTTGTCAGCCCCTTTAGGCACTGGAAGCTGCTCTAAGGTCTCCGCAGAGCCTTCTCTTCTCCAGGCTGAACAAGCCCAGCTCTCTCAGCCTGTCTCCACAGGAAATGCTTTGCCCTTAGTGAAGCCATGTTGGCTGCAACCATTCACCTCCTTATTGTCTGTGTGCCTTAACATAGTTTACAGGAGCATTTGCTCCATGATTATGCTGAGCACCAAGGTGAGACTGACCAGCCTGTAGTTCCCCAGGTTTTCCTTTCTTCCCTTTTTAAAAATGGGGATTATATTTCCCCTTTTCCAGTCAGTGGGAACTTCACCAAACTGCCACGACTTCTCAAATTGGATGGATAGTGGCTTGGCCACTTCATCCTCCAGTTCCCTCAGGGCCACAGCTGCATCTGATCCATTCCCATACATTTGTGCATGAAATCAATAAGCCAGAAATCAATGAGCCTGGGGACCATCTCTGGGTGAGTTGAGGCAGGATTGGGGACAGGCTGCACCGCAACTGTGCCATGAGCCCCCTGGGCCTGGCTGCCACTGGCACTGCTGGGCTCTGCCTGTTGCCAGGCAACCTTAAGGCTGTTTTAAAGAAATTTCGGGAAATAGAGGAGTGCTTGGCAGGAGCTGTTCTGTCAGTGCCTGCGCTGGGATCTGAGCATCCCTGAGCTGGACTCCCCTCCTCTGCCTCCCCTTAGGGCTCTTATTCTCACTTTCTTGAAACAACCCCCATGGCCTGGGTGGTTCATAAAGCTCCGTGTGACAACAACGAAGACATCAGGTGCTGGGTAACCACAGACATTTCCAAGCAAATAATGTGTTTTATTGGGAAAAGAATCAGCACAGCTGAGCTTGGTTAAAAGAAAAGAGATTTTCATCTTTAGCAACGACCTCCAGCAGCATTTCTCTTAGAAACTCAGGGGTTTTGGCATAGGGGTGGCACTGATAGCACATCTCAGTGCGACTGAGATGCCATCCCAACCAGAAATGTGCTTACCCCTGCGGCTTCCATCTCCCTGGCCCTCCATGGGCTGGTCCAGCTGAGATGCTGTTTGATCTTCAGTCCCAGTTCCTATTTCTAATGGGATGACGTAAAGCCTCCAGCCTTATAAATCTCTCTGTCCTGGGCTTGGGCTCCAAGTTCTGTTGCAACTTAACTTAATTGCATTGGCTTCTTTCCCTGTGCAAATTAACTTTTCTGCAAGAGGCAGGAGATGCTCATGGGTGTGGGCTATTTTTTAAGCGAAAATCGTCAGTAGTAACAATTTGCCTTCAATAAGAAATCCTCTAACTTGACTAAATTTTGAAATTCTCACTAGAAATGTGCTGAAAAGGGAAACTTTTTAATATCATTGTACATATGGATTACACAGGGTCATGTGTATCTGCTGTGTGTACAGTATTGGCCTAGATTTTCACCCACAATTTCATGCTTATAATTAATGGTTAGGAAACCACACCTGATATCTGTAATTAGGGGTTGAAAAGAGCTGTAACTGGTGAGTCTTGGCATCCCTTTTAGGGATGTTTTAAGACACCATCGGCATCCTGAGCTTGCCAGGTCCCCATGGCATCACCCAAGTCCTGACCACAAGCTAACCTTTCCTCCCTGCATCCTTCTTTTATCCCTAGGAATGCCTGAGCTGGAGATGGGAGTGCCGGATCACCAGTTTGGACAGCCAGGAATGGGGGAGCAGATGCCCTGGACAGATAACAGCATGGCAGCCATGAATCGAGCCTCGCTGAATAAACCTGAAGAGTAAGTGCCTCAGGGCTGGTGGCTTCCCCCAGGGATGCTCCATCTCTGGAAGTGTTCAAGACCAGCTGGGATGGGGCTTTAAGCAACCTGGTCTAGTGGAAGGTGTCCCTGTCCGTGGCAGGGGTTTGGAACCAGATGAGCTTTAAGGTCCTTTCCAACCCAAACCATTCTCTGATGAATCTAAGCTGCAGGTCCCCATGATCCATTGCCAGTGCCAATATCTGGGTTGGTTTTCTCCAGCATCCCTTCTCACCAGGGGCAGTGGGATGTGGTGAACCCCAGGACAGTTTTATGTTTCCGCGCAGTTGCAGCTCTTTGCAGTCCCCATTTGCTTGGCTTCAGCTAAAATTATTACAGCTCTAATCCAAGGTCAGATAACCCCCTCCTGTCCTCTAACCACCTTTTTTGGGTCCATGTCCGATGGAGCAGCCAAGGGGTCATCACCTGCCCAAAGTACAACGTCAGTCTGTCACCAAATTCCAGTATCAAGTCCTTGGTTATAAACGGGTTGGAGGAGACCATAGGTCAGATATTTTGGGATGAGAGGTAGAAGCAGGCCAGGCTGTGCTGATGGAGTGCAGCAGTCCCAGCTCTGCTGGGTGAAGGGACTCCAAAGTTCTCTCTGAAGCAGTGGCACTGGCATCAGTGCTCATGGAGGTGGATTTGGTAGAAACAGAGGTTGACTTCTCCCCCTGGCCTGGTGAGGACTTCAGGTACCTAACCTTAACCTGGTTTAAGAGCCAGCACTGATGAGCTCTGCATGGATCCTCTTGCCAAAGCCAGCCCTTCTTTGTAGAGAGGCAGAATTTCCTCTACTAATTAAAGTCTTTAGCAGATGAGCACAATCTCTGTTTTCCAGTCATGAAGAAGATACATGCAAGAGCTGTATTTGAGCAAGACAGTAGCCAAACATCTTTTTTCCCAGGGCTAAATTCGGATTAACTTCTCAAAGCTCTTCACTCAGCCCAGTAAGAGAGTTGCTGAGTGGTTTCCACTGCTGCAACCAGATCTTGGACTTCTGCTGGAAAGACTTAGCCTCTTCTTGCTTGAAAGAGATGTGAGATAAAACAAATCCTGGTTTATGTGAGCATTTACATCAGCCCAAGCCCTTGCTGCAACGGAGTAACTTTCCTTTTACGTCTTGATGGTGTCGTTGTTTGATCTGTGGGGCACACCTGGCAAAGGATAGAGCTGGTAGAAAAATCAATCTGTGTTTTAAGCTATGAATGTTCCTTAAAATGCTGCTTATGGGGTAAAAATGACCATACCTTACTCAGCAGCCTTGTGCTCCATGCACTGAGTCGGTCTGGCTGCATGTAGACACTTTTGTCTCCCCAAGCCGGTGCAGCTGGAAGGGAGCTGGATTTTCTTATGGCTCATCCTTTGCAGCAGGATCATTGAGTGAGGACCCAGGTTGGTGTGGAAGGCTTGGGACCTGTGTGGGTATCAAGGAGGGAAGCATTTGGCAGCAGCATCCTGTGAGTCCTCAGGTGGGAAAAACACCACGGGTGGTTTTCAGAGCGGAGCCCTGTGCCGAAGACAAGGTCAGAGCAATGGAGTGGCTGCATCTGCCCAAAGCCTGGTGAGATGTGGAAGTAACAAGTCTCACAGAGTTCCTGCCTTGGAGAGCAGTGGTTTCAGCCACACTTTAAAACTGCAGCCCAGTTGGGGTTTTAAAAGGTACTATTTTCTCATCATTGAAAGGGGAGAAAGCAAAGAAAACCACGCTGTGTGGTTTTCCCACCCATGGCTCCATCGGCTCCCTACAGCATGGTTGCTCTCTCCACACAGTGGAGCCTGCAGTAGAGCCAGGGCCACAAGACGACAGCAAGATGAGAGGTAGAGGTCCTCCTGGTGAGCCTCTGTTCCTCCTGAGTCAGTGTTTCCAGGCAATGGTGGTTCCTACCAGAGGAGGTGGGCAGAGGCAACACTGGAAAAAAATGGTTCCCAGCTGAGTTCCTTCTCATATCTTCAGTAGCTGTAGGTCTGGTGGATCATCATAGGTGAGACCTGCCTTGGCAGCGCCTTGTGGGCTCTAAACACCTCCACTAATGGCATGGTGATCAGCTACAAAATCCCACTTGTACTGCAGCCAAGAGAAGAAGTTCTACTAGGGAAAGCCTCTGGACTTTGGTCCTCAGGACCTGCAGATATGCTTCAGCTCGGTAGGATACACTCGTCCTTGGACATGTCAATGATCCCAGCAGCTGCCCATCCACATGATGGAGACCACAGTGGGAGCAATCAGACAGAACCTTTGTGCAGATATTACAGGACCAAGAAATATGTTTAGCTAATATCAAACCAGCAGAGCTTTTGCTTTTTGGGTTGTAAAGGTTTCCCAGCTGAGAGGTTCACATTAGCTGGAGGTGGGCTAAGGTCCTGGCCTTGTTTAAGGAGCTGGAGCTCCAGAGCTCCCAGTATGGTGTGGCCTGGGTAATGGGAGCTTCCTTTTCAAATTCTCCTATTCCCCAAATCCTCACATGCCTTTGCCTCTTGACCAAGTGGGGCAACTACAACATCCCCTCTCTTGTGTCTCAAGCATAACTGCTGCTGTGTCTTCTTGGGAAGAGGGACACCTTGGACCAGATCCAAAGCTCCTCAAAGCAAGTCCAGGTCACCGTTCTCTCACACATTCCTCTAATCCCCCAAGGTCAAACGTGCCACCCAGGGCCCGATTCGGTTGCCTCATGCTGTGCCATCTGAGATGCCTGAGGTTTCCAGGCCATCTGTGCAGGGCTGGAGAGCTGCAGCCTTTTGGAACAGCGCTTGAAGGCCATGCCAGGGAGATGTTTTACAAGACCTCAAGCAACATCTGACACCATCTCTGCAAGCAGATGAATTTCTCCTCCTCACCGCATGCAGAATCAGAGTTTCCACCTTAAAGAAAGCCTGAAGGGTTGTGGTGGATAGAAAGCCTTTGCAACACCAAGCCAGTAGGACTGAGGACATGATGCACAGGGTCCAGGATTTCCTCTGCTTGCCTATCACCTGCCTGGAGCCTCATCTGAACCCCACCATCCCATGGAGCTGGAGGAGAGGAGGAGTGAGGAAAGCTCTTCAAGCTGGATTGGGTTGCAGAGCAGGACATGCTGAAGATTTATTTATTACATAAAGGTATTATCCCCACAATCTCTTTATAAACCAACTTTCTGCCATCCATGCAGTAGTCCAGCATGGGCTGAAGAGATGGTGCCAACCTGAATTTTAACCCTAGCTGCATGTTAATGTGGAGCATAAGTCTATCCCTTCCTTCCTCATCAAGAATGATGTCTGTGCAGCAAACTTTGTCCTTCGGCCTTGGCACTGAAAAACTGGGTTTGATAAAAGCAGCAAGTACCAGGGACCTTGGCTATGGAGTGAACCTAGCCCTGCTTCGCACCTCTGTCTCCCCATTTCCCTGTCTGCTCCTACTCTGCAATTTAAGAAGTCCCAATGCTGAGTTTTCTTTTCCATGGATTAGGCTGCGTGTGTTGGCTGCAGCGGTCTCGGTCAGATTGGCTTCAGTTCCTTACTGTACATCTGGTCTTCATCTGGAGCTAAAAGGATAAACATGTCTGCTGCTTGGGAACTGCTGGCATGTTCAAGCCCTCGCCTGGGTGCCTCTCTGCAAGCGTGATGTGCCACGGCTCTTCATCCTGACAGACCCGGCAAATCCGATTGACTCCAATTAGTCACATCATTGGAATGTCTCTCATTACATATTAATCTTATTCCCAAAGAATATTGAGCGAGCTTTGCAGAAATCATATTTTTGCAGCCCAAAGGCTCCCCTATGCCTTCAGCTGCTTTGCTTCCAGCTGCTCCAGCTCCATCCAAGCCTCCCTGCTTTCGTGCCGGCAGAAGTTTTGCTCTGCCTCCTGCTGTCCTGCCCAAAACGCCTGTGGGAGCAAAGCCTGCAAAAGTACCAAACTTCTCTTCCCAAACCTCACCGAAACACTGCCCGAAACACTGTTTTGGAGAGAGGTTCATGCTTACAAGCAGGTTTTGACACAGGGCTTGACCTTCAGTGGGCTCGGCCAGTGTCAGAGCCAGGGGACGGGGCCGTATCCCATAGGGTTTGCATGGCACAGCAGAGTGGGAGCGAGTCCCCACGGCTGCAGGGGCTGTGTCGCTCGAGCATCTCCCTGCTCAACCTCCTCCCTGCTTCATAAACCTTAACGTGCCTCCTCTTGGCTTCTTTCTGCAGCCAGTGCATCACCTCGCAGCTGGATGAGCTCCTGTGTCCTCCCACCACACCGGAGGGGCGCAATGATGAGAAAGCCCTGCTTGAGCAGCTTGTCTCCTTCCTCAGCGGCAAGGACGAGACGGAGCTGGCTGAGCTGGATAGAGCTCTGGGGATCGACAAACTGGTCCAGGTAAGGAGAGACCCACTCATGGGACCTCCTGGAGGTCATATACGAGGCCAGATGCTGGGGCTTGACATGAGTGTGGAGGAGGATTTCCAACATCTGGTAAGGCCAGATGTGAGTGGGAACACACGAGTGCATCAGATTCAGAGATGATACTTAACACCATGCTGTTCTCTCCCCCAGCGCCAAAAAAGCTGGAAAGTAGCCCCATGAAATACAATATCTCACTTCTCTGCTTTTCAAACTCCATCCCCCATGAGAACCAGCAGCCTGGCAGAGAGGCAGCCGAGCGGTTTCAGCCCCGGGTGGCTCATGTAACAGGGAAAGCTGGCAGGCTGTCCCGCTTCCCCACCTTACCAGGGGGATTAGGGCACGGAGGAGCCTTCCAGCTGGAATCCCACAGCCTGGGATTCCTGAGCATGGGTTGTGCTGCCTAATAATATATCTAATGGCCTCACTGGTATGAAACCGTGCAGCCCTTACTATCAAGATTGGCTTACAGTGCAGCTGCCCTTCTGTCTTGGGTTGGACCGCAGGGAAAAACTACAAAAATGAGGTTTGCTTTTACTCGGATAGTGCTGGGGCCCCAGTTCCTGCAGCTGAGCTCTAGTGGAGGCTCCCTCTTTGCAGATACCCGTTGGGGAAGATGCCTTGGAAGGGTCCAGGGTTTCATAAATAACAGGGCATGGCACAGGGAGGAAGCTGGCTGCAGGGGAGCTCATAAGGGACATGGAAAATGAGATGGATTGCTGGGGATTTGTCTTCGAGTGGTTTCTTTTTCCATGCTCCGTAGTGCTCGCACACATGCTTTTTCCAAAACAAGGAACAGAATCGAAAGCCCGTTGATAAATGGGATGTCCTCAGAAAGAAGCTTCTCAGAGCAAATCTCTCCGACTGCTCTGGGCCTGATCCTGCATCATTTCAGCCCAGAGGCGGCAAATCTCCTCGTGTAGCCCCAGTGGAATGCCCTGTGCTGCACTGCTGCAAGGGTTTATCTTTTCATTGGCAATTTGGGGGACCTGTCAGTGAATTGATGCCTTAGTGGGGTATTTCCCACATCTCTCTTCTCAGGGCTGTGCCTCCACAATCACCACCTGCCCTTTTTTATTTGTGAGTTAGGGGTAGGGAGTTCAGCCTCGGATCAGAGATGCTTTTGCCAAAGATGCAGCTGCAACAGCTCAGTGTTTTCACACGGGTTTTGCAGACTCAGCTGGCACAGCTCCCCAGCAACCCATTCCTGCACCAGACAGGCTCCAGCAGCATCTGACCACTGGATTGAGATGCCCTCAGATGGCACCTGATGCTGCCAAGCATCCCCACACCGATCTGGTGCTTCCCTTGCCAAGGAACACCCAGCTTGGGGGGATTATCTCATGTTTGGACCCTGACCCAGCTTTTCTCCCATCCAGGGATCATTTCATTAATGGGAATCTTGGGCTTTCTCCATGGCTTCAGCTGAACCTCAGAAATATTTTGAATAGTTCTATGAAGTATTTGCTTGAAATACATCTTTAAAGAAACAACATGTCAGCATAAAGGCATCTTTGAGAAGAAAACATGTTGGTAGTTCCCCTCCAGACTGTGTTCTTGGCGGGTGGGGGTTCACATCCCCTGACTTCACCAAACCCACTGTCTTTGTGCTACCATGGTGGGACGGGTTGATCTGCATCCCATTTAACCAAGAGGCAGCTGGAAACTGGGTAATTTGGGGAGAAAAGTGTAAAAAATCCTCATTTCAACAGGTCTGTCATTTCTGACCATTGCATGGTGCTGGTTTATGTCCTAGTATCCAGTCCTTGAACTGTATAAGCTCTGTCTAATTGATCCTAAGCAATAGATTTTTCCCCACCACCGTTCGCATAGCCTCATCCCTGCCTTCAAGCCTCAGTGCTTTGATGGGCACCATCTACCTAAATACTAAAGGCAGTGGGATTTGGGGATGTGCTGTGTGTGGTTTCTCTTAACACAGCTTTCTCTTAATCGATGGGACTCGGATTCAGGCTTCTGGCTCCAAGTTTTTACTTCTCCATGGGTTCATAGCTCAAACAGCACATTTCTGTGCCTCAGCCAAGCTAGAGCAGTGCAGAATATCTGCCGGTGTGGAAATTGTCCCTTGGCTATAAAATGGATCATTCATATAGAAATGGCTGTACCATAGACCAAAAGGTGCTGTCTCCCATGAGATACTAGCAGGGGGTGTCTGTGAGCAGTTCAGGAGTATAGCTGTGCTTCCTGTGAGTGCTGCCAGTCCTGGGGGTTCATGGCTCCCACCCTTTGACATGGCTGTGTCTGAGGTACCCTTGGGGCAGGTGGAACCCTCTGCCTCCAGCTGAGCCTCTGAACTGCACAAAAACAGGAAAGGAGAGAGAGCACAAACTATTTCCTATGGCCACCAATATGCTTCGAGGGCTGGAGCAGCTCTGCTATGGAGACAGGCTGAGAGAGCTGGGCTTGTTCAGCCTGGAGAAGAGAAGGCTCCTTAAGGGAAGAACTTAGAGCAGCTTCCAGTGCCTAAAGGGGCTGACAAGAAAGCTGCAGAGGGGCTTTTGACAGAGGCCTGTAGGGACAGGACAAGGAGGAACGGCTTTAACCTGACAGAGGGAGATTGAGATGAGGTCTTAGAAAGAAGTTGTTCCCTCTGAAGGTGGTGCAGCACTGGCATAGATGCCTAGAGAATCTGTGGTGGGGCTCTGAGCAACCTGGTCTAGTGGAAGTTGTTCCTGCCCATCGCAGGGGGTTGGAACTGGATGAGCTTTAAGGTCCCTTCCAACCCAAACCATCTTGTGATTCTGTGATTCAGGTCAATCCTCCAAGCCTTAGGGTCTGTCCAACAAAGCATGCTGCTGTTTGGAGCCCAGATGAACAGCTCAGTGCCAGCAGACCCTGCAGGAAGGCAGAAGAAGGCAGCATCACCTACCGCTACCCTGCTGCCCCCCATCAGCACAGGGGGATGAGCCCTGAACCCTTTCAAAAAGCCTGGCTTTGGTTTTTGCTCCCAAACAAGATGAAAGAAATTATTTCCATCCCTTCAAGGTTTGCTAAGCCTCAGGGAGCAGGTGTTTAATGCTCTCCTTGATGCAGCACTTGCACTCACTTGGGCTGGAGCCTGGCTCTGGAGATGAGGGTTCCAGGCAGCAGCATCCTTACAAGCTATCTGCCCCATGCTGGACACATCCTCATCCCCTCTGAGCAATCCCAGGAGAGGTCAGTGTCTGGTGGAGCTCCAAAGTGATATTTTCTTCCCCTTTGCCTTCACCAGGGTGGTGGGCTGGAAGCCCTGACAGAGCGGTTCCAGCCCCAACAAGCCACCCCACCGCTCATGATGGAGCAGAAACCCGGCATGTACCCCCAGCCTTACTCCTCTGCCTCTCCCACCACCAACCTCCCCGGCGCCTTCCCCGGCATGGTGAGGCAGAAGCCATCCTTTGGACCCATGCCGGTGCAGGTACCACCGCCCCGCGGCGCCTTCCCCACCAACATGGCCATGCAGCCCCGGCAGACGCTCAACAGACCCCCGACGGCCCCCAACCAGCTGCGACTTCAGCTGCAGCAGCGGCTGCAGGGGCAGCAGCAGGTAATTCTTCCCCCCTCCACATCCCAGGGCTGCAGGCAGGGGGATGGAGGGACCCTTGGCCTGCCTGCAGCCCATACAGCCCAGTCGAAGGGGGTTGGCTAGGTGGAAAGCTCCTGCACTGGAGTTTTGACGATGTCCCTGGGTTTTCTTTCTCCCCTCCAGCTGATCCATCAAAACCGGCAGGCGATCCTCAACCAGCTTGCAGCCAGTTCCCCAGTGGGCATCAACATGCGGGCAGGGATGCAGCAGCAGATCACACCACAGGTAAGTGGGATGCGGGATGGTCCTCCAGCTGGGAAAAAATGGGGGTTAATCCCGTGCCCACCCTGTTAGCACAGCCTGGCTCACTCCTCTCTGTTGTTAATGGGAAAGAGAAATTTTCCTGCATGCAGAGAGGTGGCTACAAAACAAGCTGCTGTGGGTTGGGTTTATCTTCTTCACCCTTATTCCAGCTCCTCCACCTGCTTAAGGTGTAAATACTTCATTAGTGCTTAGAGAAGGACGTGCTCATGGGTTTCATTGAGAAAGATCTTTAGGAAATAGGTGCCATCCTTTAAATACCAGAATCTCTGGTGGATCTTCTTAATGATCCTGCAAATCCCCAGGCCCTAAAGTTCTAGTTTGGCTTCTAATAAAGTGGATAAAACAGCTGCTGGGTATGAGGAGAAGTTGAAAAGCACAAACAAGTTCTGGTGACTTTATTCCATTTCTTGGAGAAGCCTCCGCCTTTGGGGAAGTGGTGTGGCATCCCTAATGTGCTGTGGGCAGCATTAGCGGTAGGGAAGGGGTCTGAATGGTTCCCACTGTATCTCCAATTTCAGCTGCTGATGTCAGGCTTCTTAAGATGATCAGTTCCAACACATCTGGCTCAGCCATAGGGGGAATGAGCCCATAGTGATGGAGAAGCCCCTGGAATGGCAGGGGGTTTTGACGTCTCACAACCAAAAGAGTTGAAGTGAGGGATTCCAGACTCTGGTGTGTGAGGGCACAAGGGGGTCCTGCAGCAGAGAGGGGAGGTTGCTGGCAGCCAGGTGACTGAGAGCCTGTTTTCCTGGTTCAGGCGATGGTACCACTCCTAGAGCATTGCCATTTGACACGTGCAGGGGCTGATCTTTAACACCTCCAACCTGCTCTGCCCTGCAAATGAGCCAGTGCAGGGGTTTTTTCCTGGGGTTTTTCCAGCTTTCCTTGCAAAAGGAGGACAGGCACCCCGAGCCGGAGAATGGGAGCATCCACGGCTGGGGGTGTTCTGAGCTGCTGCCAGAACTGGAGGTTGATAACAAGGGCATCCCCCTTCCTTCACCGCAGCCTCCCCTCAACGCCCAGATGCTGGCCCAGCGGCAGCGTGAGCTCTACAGCCAGCAGCACCGGCAGCGGCAGCTCATGCAGCAGCGAGCCATCCTGATGAGACAGCAAAGCTTCGGAAACAACCTCCCGCCCTCCGCCGGGCTCCCGGTACAGATCGGAGCCGCTCGCTTGCCCCAGGCACCCCCACAGCAGTTCCCTTACCCCCCAAACTACGGTACGACCCCGGGAAACCCTCCCACCTCCACCAGCCCCTTCTCGCCGTTGGCATCCAATCCCGAGGCCGCCGCACTGGCTAACCGCAGCAGCATGGTGAACAGGGGGATGATGGGTGGCGTCGGAGGGCAGTTCGGCACCGGGATGACCCCGCAGATGCAGCAGAACATCTTCCAGTATTCAGGATCGGGTACGTTGAGCAATTGGTTGCACTGGAAAGCTGTCTGGCTTCATCCAGAAGCTCACTGGGCCTGTGTGCTGGTCTGGTCTCTGGTTTTCACCTCCCAAGGGGACCTGTTCTGGTTGAATCTCAATAAAAAAAGCAGCTATTGTTTGGGAAAATAATTCCACAACTTTTTCCTTGCAAATGGAACTGCAAGGCAGTCCTCTGCATTTCCCTTCCTTAAATATCTGTGCTCCAAAAAAAGCCAAAGCCTTGCTGGGATGGCTGAAATTAGCTGCAGGCATCTTATGCCTCTTGTGTGGGCACCAAGCTTCTGAGAGATGAGCCAGTGCAGATGGGCACTGTCTTGAACATCTTCACATTCAGGCATCACTGATGAGTAGAAAAAACTACTCAGTGGCTGCAATAGCCCCACAGGAATCCCCTTTGGCATCATCTCATTGTTACCCTGGCTAGTTTCCAGCCAGGTGTGATGCTAAAGAGGAACACCTGCTGATGGAAACCACTTGAGGGGGGTTTCCCTGCTCCTTCATCCCTGAAATATTTGCATTTGCGTGATACAGCTGCTCAAAATGAAAACCAGAGACTCTGAGACCAAAAGTCACGGCTGATGCTTCTGGTCTGATGCCAGCAGTTGCAAGGGAGGAGGAGGGAATCGGGGCTGCTGGCAGGGGTCTGGCCACAGCTGACACTGTCTGTCCTTCACCAGGCATGGGTCAGCAAAGCGAACCCGCCTTTGCTCCATCACTCAGCCCCAGCAGCCCCCTGATGTCACCCCAGCTCCCACCTTCGCAAAGCCCCATGCTGCAGCCGGCTCCACCGACACCGGGCTACCAGTCGCCTGACATGAAGACCTGGCAGCAAGGAGCCATGGGGAATAGCAAGTAAGATCATGGTGGGGATAACCTGGAGCACACAGGTGACACACACACAGAGAAGGTGGCCCATTGACCCTGAGGTGATGATCCCCTTGTAAGGGGCAGTGATGCCTGTAAGTGACACCTGGCTGAGGACACTTGCTGAGCTCAGGCCGTGTTCTCCTACCATGACATACTCCAGAAGTCACCATAAACCCAGGCCCGTGTCTTTGCCTCAGCTTGGAGGCAGCCAGAAACCCACAGTGTTTAAATGAATGAGCATTTGTGTTGAGGAGGACATGAAGCATGTCTTTGATTTTTAATTAAACAAGTGGCTTAATTATGTCTCATGAAAGTGGCCTTAGAAAGCACAACAATAAATCAAGTCAAGACCAGCAGTCCCAGGTCACTGCATGACTGTCCTAAAATGTGTCGAGCTTTATCTTATGGAAGAGTCACCAGACTTGTTGCCTTTTTTGCATGAGTCAGGTTTGAGCTTCGGATCTCCAGAATGGGGCGGAGGAAGAGGCACAAAACCTCACATGGGGTGCCTTGCTTTTGCCTTGGATCTGGCCAGATAACCCAGCTAGCCTGTCCTGGTCTAGCAGCACAGAGCGGGAGGTTTACTGGGCTGGGTAGAATGAGATGGGAGCTCTGTTGGAGCTGGGATGCTTCATGCCTTGCGATGGAGAGCTGTCCCCCTGCCTGGAGCAGCTTTGGGATCAGTTGGGTGTTGAGGAGGGCACGGGAAGGAGCATCAAGGGGTGAACTCAGTGTCACATCAGCTGGGGCTTTGCGTCTGCCTGACCCTTAATGCAGACCAAAGCCCTGTAACGATCCCTTTCTTGGCGCTGGTGTTCCACCAGCCCCTATCACACTGAGCAGCCTCCTGGTCCAGCGGGAGCAGAGGGTAGATGACTCTGCAGCAACCACCTCCCTTCCTCCAGCCTCCGTGCTGGCTGAGCCTTGCTGCAGGCAGCACCTCTAATGTCCCCCTGACACTTTCATTGTCCCCCGAGGACCAGCAGGGCTCCTGCCTGCTCCACTGTGCCACAGTCAGTCTCAGCATTCACAAAACACAGGCCTGCTACTGTGGCAGCTCAGGCTACCCCAGGGTCTCAGCCCACACCTCGAGCTGCTTCTCCCCACCACTTACACCCGGGTGATGCTTTTTTCTCCCTCCCTCAGCGTATTCAGCCAAGCGGGACAGAGCCAGCCAGCGCCTGCTCAGCAGGGCATGTACAACAACATGAGCATCACTGTCTCCATGGCGGGAGGAAACACCAACGTCCAGAACATGAACCCCATGGCTGGACAGATGCAGATGAACTCACTGCAGATGCCTGGGATGAACTCCATGTGCTCGGAGCAGGTCAGTTCCATGTCATCCCTTCCCCTGGGATGCTCAGCCAACTCATAGGGGTTTAGCATTCATTCCTTTGGCCCTGGGGTTACCAGTGCCCAAAAGAAAACCACCAAAGGTCTGCCTGTCTTTGCTGGCATTGCCACTGTGCTGGAGCCTAAGACCACTAGTATGTCCCCTGTGTCCTCAAGGAATGTAGAGCTGTGCTGAGCATCTCCCACACCTGCAGCCCATGCAGTGGGCTAGCAGTGGGTTCATTTGTAGTCTTGCATCCTTGGGGAGCTGTGAAAACTGGGAATGGGGAATGGTTAGATACAGGACCTTTTGAGAGATCCTCCCCAGGCCAGTCTGAGATGCCTCTATTTTAGCTGCTGGGGTTCGTCTCGGCATCATTAAACCCCTGGCCCGCTGGTTTTATGCAGGACATTGTGGGCTGCAGCTTGCAGTCTCCCTGGGGAAAAGCCAAAGGGCTCAGCAAGGAAGGAGGCTGGTCCCTCCTATGAGCTGGCCACAATGTACAGGCTGAGCTGCTGGCATTTGCCCTTCTTGCCGAGCAGTTGGGTGGCATTTTACAGTCCCTGGGGATGAAATGCCCTCGGAGCCAGCAGTGGCACCAGGCAGAGGTTCAGGAGGTAGGAAAGAAAGGTGAAACAGGTCCACTAGGATCCCCCCACTGATGCCCCAAAACCCTGCAGGACACAGTGCAGGGAGGCTGCTGGCAGCACCGTCCCCCAGCACGGCCCCATCCTGAGCATCCTTTCCCCAAATCCCTCTAAAACTCAGCTGGAGAGAGCAGCTAGTGATGCTCCTGGCTGAGCCTGGATCTTGCTTTTGACAGGTAAATGATCCGGCGCTGAGACCCACAGGCCTTTACTGCAACCAGCTTTCCTCCACTGACCTTTTGAAAACAGAAGCAGATGGGGCGCAGGTCAGTAAGAAACTGCTAAACACATCTCAGGTACCTCAAGGAGTTTGACGGGTCGCCAGCCATGCTGGCTCAGCACACTTGGTTTCTGCTGGGGCTGGCCCCAGTTGGGTTGAAGCCACCATGGTCCCGCCAGCACTGGGTGACAGCAGCCCTTGGGGATGCCAGCACTGCTCACCAACTCTCTTTACATCAAAACTCACACTGTTGCCGTGAGCGCTTTTAGCCTCCTCGCTGGTGTGGAAGAGCGGTGGCACCGCAGCTGAGCTGGAAAAACAACTGAGTGTTGGTGTTAAACGCCCCTCACCCTGGCTCCGGGCTGACAGCAAAGGGGGATGGTTTCTTTCCTAGGCTCGGCCATCACCGAAGCGGCTGCTGGCCTCTGCGCCACCGGGGCGCAGCCAGGCCACCGCGTTTAAAGAGTGGTGGAGTGAGGGAATTTGGATGGGGGAGGCTCCTGGGGCTGTATCCACCCCTGCAGGCAGCACTGCCAGATGCTGCCCATCTCTCTGAGTACCACCAAAGTGTGCCCAGCCACACACCAGCACCAATGCCTCCCTCTCCTGGGGACGATCCAGTTCCGTCCCATCTCTTCCAACATCCGCCAGTGTCCCGCATTGCCTCTCCCTTCCCAGTTGCTCAGCCATAAGGACACACCGGCAGTGCCACTGAGACACACCAAAGCTCTTAATTTCAATCAAACAGCCGCGCTGGACCTCGTTCACCACCACTACCACCCCACATCATGGCACGACCACTGGCACGGCCACCATACTGCGACTCCCCTTCGCCCAGGGGACACCAGGCTGGGCTGGTTTTTTGGGGGTGTTTTTCCCCAAAAATCCCATTTTTTTCCTTTTTTTTTTTTTTTTTTTTTTGGATGAGGAACGTTATGAACCTTGCAGAGCCGAATGAGTTGCAGCGGTTTTCTTTTTATAGGACAAGAAGACAGAAGAGTTCTTCTCTGGGGTGGCTCCAGACTAGAGGAAGTCTCTAGTGAGTTTCCACTTCACGTAGTACCCAGATCTGCCGCCGCCGGCCCCTGCCCCGGCCCCGCTAAGTCCTCTCTTCTCTTTTGTGTCCCAGCAGGTACAACAGGTTCAGGTCTTTGCCGACGTACAGTGTACAGTGAATCTGGTAGGAGATCCCTACCTCAACCCGCCGGCTTCCTTGGGCACCCCGAAGAACGCCGCCGGGCCGCCGCCGCCACCGGGCCAGCAGAAGAGCCTTCTTCAGCAGCTACTGACTGAATAACCGCTTTTCGAGGAATGTGAAATTTAAATAAGAAGACGTACAGAGATATATAAATATATATATTATATATTTTTCTGAGATTTTTGATATCTCAACCCGCAGCCATTCTTCAGCTCGTAGTGTTTGGAGCAAAAAGGGGGGGGTGTTTTATTGGGGGGGGGCTCCCCCTTTTTTTTTTTCTCTTTTTCTTCCCTGTGTTTTTACCCTTTCCTCCCCTTTTTTCCACCCTCTTCCCCTTTTCCTCTCCCTTCTTCCCTTTTTGCCTCCCCTTCTACTTTTCCCTCTTCCCCTCTCCCCCTCTCCTTCCTCTTCCCCCCCCTTTCTGTTTTCCCCCTTTTTTCCCCTATAAATTCCCTCCCTGTTTTTTCCCCCCCCACCTTTTTTTTTCTCTTTTTATTTTACAAAGCGTTGGATGTGGGCGAAGCGACGAGGCAGGACGGTCGGTTTCTCGAGCCAAAATTACAGATGATTCTTATTTTTGTAATCATTTTGCTGGCTTCTTAATCCGGAGGAAGGTTTCTCGGGGAGGCGGGGAGGGGGAGAAGGCAGCTGGAGAACTGCGGCGGCGGCAAGAGGAGGAGGAGGAGGAAGAGCAATCTCAGTTTCAGCTGGATCTGTCACTGATCACGTCTCGGCGCGGGGCACGGAAGGGGATCGGCGCTGGACTTGTGCGGGGAAAAGTCGTTTTTGTTATTCACGCTTCAAACAAAAGCCCTTCTCTCCCCTCCGCCCCAGCCCGCTTGTGCGTACAATCAGCTTTTTCTAGCAATCGTGAGTTTGTCGGTTTTAAAGAAAAAAACCCCAGAAAACCAAACAAAAAAAACCAAACCCCAGAGTATTTTGACCCACCATTTTTTCCATGTTTTATGCTGGTTTCAGGCCTCCAAGCGAAATGGGGGGGGGAGGGGGGTTACAATGTGTATATTGCAACAGGAGGAGGAAAAAAAACCAACAAAAGACAAAAAAAAAATAAAAGGACAAGAACAGAACAGTTTGGGGAAAAAACTGCAATAATTTTTAGGGGGAAGGATGGGGGGAGGGGTCTGTCAATGATTGTAGATAAAATTTTCTGATTAAATATGAAATAAAATTAAGCAGTCGGTTGTTTCTGCTTTGATTGTGTTTAACAGCTGAGGTAGCTTAAACTATTTAAAATAATAATAATAAAATAATAATAATAATTGAATTCTCTGCTGGGAGACAGCTTATTTTTTTTCCCCCTCAAGCCTGTCACTGTAATTAGCTCTGAGCTCTGTATAAATTTGGTTTCTTCTCTTTTAATCGGGGTCGCTTTTAATATTTACTGCTGACTTTTATTGGAGGGTGGCTACGGAGGGGCTTTTTCCCCCCAACCCCCTCTACAAATCGCGCTGGTGTGTGGAAAAATGTGTGGCTTTATCGATTGACATTTGCAAGAGTTATAAGAAAAGAAACAAAACAAAGAACCCAAGTTTCCAGCGAACGTTTCAGTGTTTCTGTGCCGACGGGGATGCCGGAGCAGTGCCGAGGGTGTTGGCGGCGGGGGGGGGGTCACCCCATCCTCACACTGGAAACTCCTCTGTCACCACGGTTCATGGCACTGGGAAGCTGGAAATCAGTCACCGCACAGTTTTGGAGGCCTCTTAAATCCCAAAGCGCTGTAGAGAAAATCATATGCACGGCATGCACGTGGTTAGTCCTGCCAGTGCACAGCCTCCAGCCCTGAGTTCAGGGCAGTGAGGAGCTGCTCCACATTCACCTTCAGCGGTGGAAAAAGGGGAAACTGGGGGTAACAAATGACATTAACAGCACGACCAGGACGGGGAGGGTCGGGGCACGTGTGTTTCTCGCTGACAACGCACTTCTTGCGTTAACCAAGTGGCTCCCTGCAAACGTTTTTACTGTACGGGCAGCGCGGGGTGTGCAGCGAGTCCCTGCTCGGCGGGCGATGCTGCCCTCTGCTGTTCTCACGGCTCCTGGCAGGGGTTCATTGTGAATGGAAACACGGATAAACCCGCTCCGCTGATGCGGGGAAGAGGGTATCCGGAATGGCGCCAGAGCCACGGAGGTGGGAGGCACCGGGAACACTGCCAAAATCCCTGGGGAGGACTGGGACACCGTGTCTGCAGCTTGTGGAGCTCGGGCACCGGGAAAGCAGCCGTGAGGATCATAGAATCATAGAACGTTTTGGGTTGGAAAAAACCTTAAGATCATGTGGCTCCAACCCCCCTGCCATGGGACATGTGGGACACCTCACACCAAACCATGTTGCACAAGGCTCTGTCCAGCCTGGCCTTGAACACTGCCAGGGATGGGGCATTTACCACTTCTCTGGGCAACAGGGAAGCCCAAAAGGCTGCTCAAGGGAAAGCCAAGCCCTAAAAAGCAGCAGAGAGCTTTTCAAATGTGGCTGGACCTAAAAGCTGAACCTGCTTGCGCTGCAGGGCAGAAACGTACAAGCACATGGATGGCTCACAGTCAGTACGTCAATGTAACACAGTCACATTCTGCACAGAATAACATTTAATCCTCCCCACCAAAGAGATGTTTCACACTGTAACTGCTATCACCACGCAAGATGACTACCTGCTGCTGAGCATTAGCACTCCCGAGGAGCAGCAGCTTTCCTCCCAGTGCCCACCTGGGATGAGCTCAGCTTTCGCCCAGGAGAGCTGCCAGTGCCCAGTCACTTCAATAGCTTAAATTTTTTCAGGTGCTGGTGCACTTGGTCCTTCGGGTAGGGCCTGAGCGCCAGGCAGGTGGCTGTGTTCTCAGGCTGCTCAGTCCACACTTCGTGGTCAATGCTGTGCTGCTTCAGGGTCTCCGCCAGTGCTGTCAGGGAAGCCTCATCCGGAGCCTGGGGAGAGACAAAGTGTGCTGTGAGGGAACAGGAGCCTGGCGAGAGACAGTGTGTGCACGGGCTGGGGTGGGAGGCAGTGCTGGGTGCCTGCGAGAGCTGCGGGGAAGAGGCAAATCAAGGCAGGTGGGGTTGAGGGCAGGACAGGGAGGCAGCCAGCTGCCTGCACAGTCAGTACAGCCAATCCCCGTACTTCATCCCTTACCCCAGAAGCACGTTGCTTTCGCAGGCCCTGGCTGCACTGCAGCCTCTGCAAGCGCTGGGGTAGGAAAGAAGGGCTGTGTTGCAAGCCTTCAAACGCGCAGGCTCCTCCCTGGCAGGCTGGCCTGGCTCAGCAAACAGCTCTGCACAACCCTACATCCACACCGCGGCGGCCCCAACCACCACCCCGACCTCACGCAGAGGCTGCGGTGCGGCCCCGAGGGGCAATGAGGCCGCGGTTCACTCCCCGGGTGAAGCGGAAGGAAGGGCTGCCTGGGACCGTGAGGGGAGCCCGGGCTAAGGCGGGTCACAGCCGACCTCCCCCTTCCCGCTGGGCCCGGCTGAGGCAGCGGGCGCCCCCATTGCCGCCCCTCAGGGCACCGCCGAGCCCGCTTCACATCAGCCGCCCCGCTGAGGTGACGCTCCCAGCATGCCCCGCGGCTCCCGGCGTGCCCCACGCACCTCCAGCACGACAGTACGCATGGCGCCGCCCAGCTCGAGGTAGGCGCGGGTGTCGGGGTGCTGGCGGTGCGTATGCGCGGCTGCCAGAGCGGCGTGACAGCCCTGAGCCACCACCGCGCCCAGCGGCCACGACCGCGGCGGCCGGGCCAGATCCCCCCGCAGTACCACATACTGCACCAGCGCCGCTGCTGCAGTTCCGGACGCCGCCATGCTGCCGTACGGCGACGAACAGCCTACTGGGAGGCGAAGTGATGCTTACGGAGCGGTAGCTCTGTCACCGCCATTTTGTTGTACGGCAAGCGGATGGGTGACGTGGTGACGCAGTTCCGGCGGGGCTGAGGCGCGCAGTTCGAGCGCCAGTCGTTGCGGTGAGTCTGGAACCTGCTGTGGGGCCTGATCGGGCCGAGCCGAGCCGAGCCAAGCCGGGCTGGGGGGGTCCTCTCGGCTGGGCCCTGGTGCGGAGGTCCCCAGTTCCCCCTTTGTCCCTCGGTGGGTTCCCCGGTGGTCGCGGCCCAGCCCTCCCCATCCGTATGGGGAGGGCCCTGGCACCCCCCGGCGCTGTGGCGACTCTCCCATGGCCCGCGAATGGCGTCCGTCCCCGCACGGCCGGGGGCAGTTTTCCTGAGGGGGCTGGTTTGAAACAATGCGTTAAAGTGTGTCGTTTCAGCCGCTGGGCTGTGGGTTGTACCTGCCAGACCGGCCCCCAGCGCCTCACTGGGGTCTCATTGCAGCAGCAGGAGGAAGGTTCCCTGAGGAAGAGCGCTTTCTGCATCCACATCACCGCTTCCCAAGGGGTGGAGTGTGGCCAAGGAAGGCGGACGTCTGCCTTGTCACTCGCAGGAGAGCCAGAAGGGAAGATGGACAAAGGGAATGTGAATGCATGGGATGGTGAGCAATCTGGGGTGGGAAATCCAAGTGCCAGGGCCTCACCACCCTCACAAGGAGCAACGTCTTTCTAAGAGCTCATCTCAGTCTCCCTTCTGTCAGTTTAAAGCCATTCCCCCTTGTCCTGTCCCTACAGGCCCTTGTCAAAAGCCCCTCTCCAGCTTTCTTGTCGGCCCCTTTGGGCACTGGAAGCTGCTTTAAGGTCTCCCCTTAAGGAGCCTTCTCTTCCCCAGGCTGAACAAGCCCAGCTCTCTCAGCTTGTCTCCAGATCAGAGGTGCTCCGGCCCTCAGAGCACCTTCATGGCCTCCTCTGGACTCACTCCAACAGCTCCACTTCCTGAGCTCATTGACAAACAACCCCCAGTCCTTCTCAGGGCTGCTCTCAATCCAGCTTCGCCCAGCCTGTGTTTGTGCTTGGGATTGTCCTGAGCCATGCACAGGACCTTGGACTTGGCCTAGTTGAACTGTAAAAGGTTTGCACTGTCCTGCCTCTCCAGCCTGTCCGTGTCCCTCTGGATGGCATCCCTTCCCTCTAGCATGTCACTGCACCACACAGCTCAGTCCCAACACTGAGCCCTGAGAAACGCCAGTGGTTTTCACTTGGACATTAAGCCATTGACCACAACTCTGCCATCCCAAATTCCCCAAAGCCCCTTCACCAAATGTTTGCCTGCCCTCTCTCCCTCTGAACAGTTATCGCACTTGCTTTCTTTATGCATCTGCACTGGACCTACTTTGTTTTGGATTCTTCAGTGCAGGCCGCTGTTAATCCTAGCCTGGAATTTTGAGCTTGTGCTTTTCCTCACAGGAGTGCTTGCTCACCTGGAAATGCTGGAGATGCAGGCTCATGAGGCAGCCATGAAGCAGCAGGAAAAGGAGCTGCAAGAAGAGAAGCTCGCCAGGCTGAAGGCAAGAGTGAAGGAGCTGAGACTCCAGAGGGATGAGCTACGGGCTAAAGTGGATCTACAGGAAAAGGTGATAAAGGGCTCACTGCAGAGATCCGGTGGAGCACTCTGGTTTGTTCCTGCTCTCAGGGGGTGGATCACTGAGATTACTGATGTAGACTCATGTCATTTTTTTATTTTCCATTTTTAAGTGACACACAGTCCTGGTGTCCCCTGTTTTCAGTGCTGTGTAGTCCAGAACTGTTGTGTCTACTTGCTTTCAGGTTGTGGGGCTGTTTCTGAACTCAAGAAAAAGAGTTCTTCCTTCCTCTTCTGCTTCATTTCTCCTCTTTTCTGCTTGAAATGCTGTCTTGCTTTTCTCAGAGCCAGGTTATTATTTCTCTGCATCCTGTTCCCTGCAGGTGACACATTTGTGTCAATGATTTCTGATCTTTTTTTCTCTTCTGGCTTTTGTAGCAACTTGAGAAAGAAGGAGCCACAACAGATCCTGCACAGGCCAGTCCTAAGACTGTTTTACAGTGGAAGATAAAAAGCCTCCAGGCCATGCTGCAGATCTTTTACCTCACAGGTAACACCTCAAGATTTGTGTGTGTTCTGCCTATGGCTGCATTTCTGGGGTGCCAAATTTTGGAAACGGAGCCTGATGTGAAGTGTAACTGCCCTGGGAACGCTGCTGCTCTTGTGCTTGAAGCCTTCAGAGCCTGAAACCACTGGAAGAGCAGTAGCTTTGTAGTTTCCTGCCTTTCACAGGAGGCCTCTGGGATGTTGCAGGAGCTGTTACTTACTGAACCCCATCATTTAGACTAAGACCTGTATCCTGGAAAATGTGTAACTACCTTAGGAATGAAATCTTTGGGAATTAGGTAGTTAAAGTATCCAGCACACTGGGTCTTCCAAGCAAGCCTGTGAGGTCAGCACCCTCTTTTGTCTGTTCCTGGGCTTTTAAAAATATTGGTTTCCAAAAAGAGTCGCCTTTGTTCTGAACAGTGCGAGGATGTGAGTCCTGCCTGATGCAAGTGGGCTGAGCCCCACCATGGGTACTCCTGCTATTCTCCTTGGGGCAGCCAAGTACTGCCTTCCTCACACAGCACACACTGCTGTCCCTGTCATGTTGGAGCCAGAACTGTGTTTAGAATTGGCAGCATAACTCGGTTATTGGGAATTTAAGCTACCATTAAGCTGCTTGAGTACATTACAGGTCCCTTATTTACAAAGTTGCTGTGTTTTACATCTTTAAACTCGATGAGTTGAAGCACTGCTGAGTAAAGGTCTCTCTCTCTGGACCCAAGGGATCAGTGGGAAGCTGACCAAGCAGGGAGTGTGCTTCTGCATCAGCACAGCTTACGAGGGCACCTACTTGGATTCGTACTATGTGGACCTGCTCACCAAGTCAGAAGTGCAGATTTACCGCCACTCTGTCCCCGCCTTCATCCCCCTGGAACAGATTGCCAAGCAGTACTTGCAGACGGACATCAGGCGCTTCTTGTCTGTCTTGTCCGACCACCTGAATGCTTATGTCGGGAGGAGATACCAAGCAGACCAGTTACAGGTATCAGTGGCTGCAGCAATACTCTTCACCCATCCTTTTCCCTGTGGTATACCAAGTGTTAGGAGTCTGAAGTGCTGGGAGGGATCTTGGCACATAAAGATGTGAACCACTCATGGTTCTGGTTTTCAGAACTTCGTAAGTTACCACATGGCTGTACACTCAGTTCCATCCACTGTCACATACTTGGGAGTTGTCTGGTGGGTCAGTTAACGTTTACTGCCAAACTCCAGAGACCCCTAAGCAGAAATAGCTGTGATCTTGTAAAAAGCTGCTGGAGGACATGGCTTAGGGGTTAATTAAACTCTTATGAACACTGGTTTATTTAAGTCGTTTCCATGCAAAGACTGCTCAAAGGGCATGCCAGGCTGGTACCTGGGGCCCTGCACCTGCCAGACTCCCAGCCCTGTGCTGATGGATTCTCTTCCTAGCTTCACATTTCAGAAGCTGTCTTTGTCCCTTCAGGAACACTTTTCAGATCAGATAAAAAGACCCTTGCAGAGCAACTCCTTGTGTAACTTGCTGGTCTTTAATTACAACGTGTCAAGTAAAAGCAAGACCTTTCCATTCAATGTGAGGCTACTTTATGGTGATCTCTGTCGCAGCCTCCCCACTGAAGTCATCGTTTCCTGCACAAGTAAGTGGACCCTGCAGGGGTCTGTCTGGGGGAGATGGGTTGGGCAGAGCATACTCTGGTTCTGCAGATGGGTGAGGGTTCTTTCTAGTTGAGTTCAAGGACAAAAGGGAGCAAGCTGTCATATTTCTGAGAGAGAAAAGATTATAGGGAATTGTGTGTAGTCAGTGCTAGGTTTTGAAGCAATTGTATTTCATCTGTAGCACAGATCTCTTGCAACACTGGCAAGATGGGATGGCTGGAGGGAGGGAAATATAATGGGGCCGAGAAGGAAAAGTTTGAGTGCAAGCTTGAGTCACTTCAGATGGACAGGCTGCTCATTCCCAGTTTTCACTTACTCAAAGTGCAGAGTCTGGTGTGGTCACGGCTGGATCAGGACACTGTCTCCACAAGTCCCATGGATAGAGGCCAGCCTGTAGTAGTGTGCTCTGTGCATATGGGAGAGTCTGGCAAGCAAATCTAGCTGGAAACTTGGAAGCTGTCAAGTCTTAATCATAGAATGGTTTGGACCATTCTATGACAAGCCCAGCTGCCTCAGCCTGACTCTCTAGGAGAAGTACTTCAGGCCTTGGAGCATCCGTGTGGCCTCCTGTGGACTAAATCCAGTGGGTGTCTTCTGAGATAAAGAGAGCAGTGGGGTGGCCCAGGCTCCCGCATTGTTGTTCTCGTCCTTTGGCAGTGGGTGTTTCTTAAGGCACTTGCTTTCTGCCGCCATCAAATCCCATGGGGAAGCTGCAGAACATGAAGGATCGGGAAGGAGGGTGAAGGGTTATGAGAATTGAAACTGTGTGGCGAGGGACAGCGAGAGACTCCCTCGGGACAAGGGAAGAATGAGAAGCAAATAGTTTTCTATTGGCAATGTGGTGTTCCGTTCCCCACTGATCCATCCTTCTCCCTGCCAGAGGAAGCTCCTGCATCTCTAACAGAGACTGCTACAGCTCACTCAGACCTGTTCCGCTGCATGCCCCTGCACAAAGCCTTCCGCTCCTTCAGCAGTGCAGGGGAAACACTGGATGGGACACCCTAAGCTTCCCTGGTCCGCCCCCTGCCCTGCCTGCAGGAGCTCATCTCAAAGCACAGATGTTTTCCATGGACTGGTGCTGGGAACCCCCCAAGTAGTGAGTGACTGTATCTTGAGAGTGATGTTTCCTTGAGGCTTTCAGGCTCTCTTGCTGCAGGTAATCTTCCCCCAGCGCTGTGCTGCTTGCGTGTCTGAATGCTGACCTCTGTGGTTGGCGCCAGATATCTTCATGGCTGCAGGAAACTTTTCACAGCTGGGATTAGACATTGTATTAAAACTTCAGTATCTCGATGTTTTGGAGGCAATGCCTTGCGGATCATCCAGCACACCCAACAAAGAGGGGAGCAAGTGGCAAAATTGGCGTCCTGCTTACTATAGCCAGGAAAGGACTTTGTGTTAGAAGCTGGAAGGGTTTGAGAGTCAGAGGTTTAATTATTGCCAGCAGCAGCCCCTGCCCTCAGCAGGGCTGCATTAACTTCCAGCCCCTGCGCCTCAACACTGAATTTACCAGAAATTTCATGCCAGTAGTGCCTTAACACCTGCTATTTCCTGTCCTTCAGGCACAGGGCAGCTTCACTGGTGCCCTGTTGTGCTTCAAATCTGGGTCAGATCTTTAAAACTTGTCTTGTAACAGTACTTTAATGTCTTGTTAATAAAAGTTCTGTGTTAACAAAATTGCCCTGTTTAGAAAAAAAAATCTGTTGATTTCCTTTAGCTTTATAATGTGGTTTAGTAGAATAAACTAGGAGAAAATACTGTCATTTAAATCCCATCTATCATTTCTTACGACTGCATCTGAGAGGCAGCTGTGAGTTCACAGGGGATGCTGCTGTAACCTTGTGCACCTTCCTGTTGAGGAGGCAGAGATGTGGGGTGAAGGGCTGGGCTGTGCTTTGGAGACAAATCAGTGGAAACTAGACCCTTAAGCTGCTGGGATGAAGTGCCACAGCTTGTCACTGAGGCCACTGTGGTAAAGCCAGGCTTAACCGCAGTGTTAAGCATAACACCCTGTCTGTGGGACAGAGGGAGGCAGGTCCAGGCTGTAAGAACCATCCCGCCTCCGGGCTTGTATCCCAGTGTACAAGCACTGCTGGGGAGGATGTGCTGGGTGGTGTGGGTGCCTTCCTCTCTTTCCAGCATCAGTCTGTGTCCCTGTGAGTGCTGTTTGTACCTGCAGCCCAGGCCCTGCAAGCACAGGGCTGTGGATGTGGATTTCCTTCTGCCTGACAGGGTGGGGATTAAACTGCATTATTCCTATTGCCATTCCCAATGTTGAGTTAGAGGTACTCTGCTGCCAGAGCCAGCAGAGCCTCAAGGAGGCAGAGGAGTGAATGCCACTGGTGCGAGGTGCTCAGCCTCCTCTTTGAGGATCCCTCCAAAGCCAGTCTCCCCTCGGAAAGGCAACCAGGACCTTCCCACCATATCCAAAACCCCACAACAAAGCAGGCGCAGAATCAGGGTTTGAAATTCATCTGCTTCTATTCAAGAAACTAGTGGCATAATTACACTCTGTGTGTGCCTCCCTTCTCCCCCCAGCCCTGGCAGCTCTAGCTTTAACACACCGATTTTCTCCTCAGCTGTCCTCTTTTCCATCAAGCAAGAGCAAAGTGACTGCAGCATCCATGGGGCAGTGTCCAAGGCAAGCGCAAACCCTGCTGCAGGGAGGGAACAGGCACAGTTAAAAATATAAATGTCAATCTGTACTCTTATATATATTTATATATCTGAAATACACAATATTGGTTCCTTTTTCTTCTTTCCCAAGTCAAAGGCAGCACTGTGCTCTCCAGCTCCCTCATCTCCTAACTACGGTGGTTTGCAACGAGGATGAACGTGGTACAAACTAACAGCAAGTCCTGGATGCTCTCGGTTCATAGCTGCCGCTCCTGGCACACAGAAGAGATGTGGTGTCTTCCCATCCGGCCCTGAGTTTGGATCTCCTCGTGCCAAGCATGTGGCAACCAGGGCCCGTGGTGCTACTTTAATGTCATGTTGACCCCTTGCATGGCTGGTGGTGCAGCCGCGTGTCCCCAGCCCCGTGTTTGCTGGGGGCTGCGAGCTGGTGTGCGCTTGCACGCGAGAGTGAGCTGCTGGAGGAGCCCGTGTCTGCCTCCTGCTCAGCTGCAGGTGCAATAGAGCAAAGCCCCCACCAGAAACCTCCAGCAGGGGCTTGGAAAGGGTTGTGCCAAGGGGATGGTTTCTCAAGTTTGGTTTCAGATCCGGACTGCAGTGGGGTGGACATGTCCGGGTCCCTCCCTGAGCCGCCCTGCTCGACGCCAGGAGGCAGTGGCTGTGGTGGTTGGCAGGCGCTGGACCCTCATGAGCTGTCCACAACCTGATGGGGCAGGGTGACAGAGGAGCCGCTGATGAAGGAGCCCTGCTTCTCCCGGCCCTTGAGGAAGAAGGTGAGCAGCTCTCCTTTGCCCTTGACATAGATGGCTCCCCGGCGCACAAAGCGGAAGCCGTACTCCTTCAGGATGAGGTGGGTCTCCTCCACCACCTGCCGGGACATGTTGGGAGGCTGAGAGGTCCTTGCATGACACATGAGGAGCAGGAACCCCCAGGGACCAGCCTAGCTCCCATCCCATTGTCCTGGGGTGCCCTTTGGGCATCACCTTGCCCTGTGCCCAGCCGGGAGGAGCCAGCCCTAACCCTCCTGTGTGCTCACAGCAGCACTTTCCCCCTCCCACCCACAGCCTGGGGTGTTTTGAGAGCTGCACCCCTCCATGGGTAGCCAGTTTGTCCCCTCCTCATCACCACACCTGTATGTTCCCCATCACGCCGGTGGACTCCATCCTGCTGGCCACATTCACCGTGTTGCCCCAGATGTCGTAGTGTGGCTTACGGGCACCAATGACACCTGCCAGCACAGCCCCCTTGTTCATGCCTGCAAAAGACAGGGAGCAGAGGTTATCTCTGTGCCTGGTGACATGGATGGGACATCCTAATCAAACGGAGAGTCTGTCCAAGGGAAGGGATGGGGACAATAAGGCTACCCCCAGCTCTGCTGCCTTCAGCTGCTGCCCAGTGTCCCATCACTGTTGGGGACGGAGGGACAAGGGAGGCTGAGGCAGACCTTGTCCCATGCTACTGGACTTGCCTATACGGAGCATGAAGTTGTTGAAGGACTGGTAGTTGATGTTCATTAGCGTCACCTTCATGGCTAAGGCAAAGTCGGCCAAGTCAGCCAAGTGCTGCCAGCGTTCCTTATCTGAGAGGGTCTCCTTCTGCAAGGGCAGTATGGATCAGGCCTGCCCACCCCTTGCCTGCTGTCCCCCATCCACATGGGGACCCCTCACCTTCGTGCTGTAGCCATTGGCATTGGCATCGGGGGTCACTCCAGAAGCGGCCATGTAGGTGCTGCCAATGGTTTTGATTTTGGTGATGCAGCGGAACTGGGGTTCATCCAGGAGCTGAGTCGTGGAGACAAGACCCTCAGGCACCCCAGGGCCAGGGCAGGTCCTTCTGCCCCTTGATGGGGCAGGAAGGGAAGATCTAGCCAAGCCCACACCATCCCCATGGCTGGTTCCAAAATGACTCACTGCGTCAAAGTCAGAGATGATCTCGTTGAGGAACCGCAGGCACTCAATGCCCCCGTTGTTGATGCTCTCCTCCGTGTAGAAGTCGGCAAAGTTGGGGAGGGAGGCGAACATGACGCCAATCTCATCGTACGACTGGCTGTACAACTCCTGGGACAGGATGGGATGGTGGTTGTAGGCCAGGGACATAGAATCATAGAATGATTTGGGTTGCAAAAGAAGTTAAGATCATCCAGCTCCAACCCCCTGCCACAGGCAGGGACACCTCACACAAGACCATGTCGCCCAAAGCCCTGTCCAACCTGGCCTTCAAAACTGCTAGGGATGGAGCATTCACCACTTTGGGCAACCAAACAAGTGCCCACGCATGACACCAGCACCTCCAGCAAATCCAAACCCTTCCATGAAACCATGCACTATCTTCAACCAACCAAAACCTATCCCATCCATTCCCAAAATGGGAGCAAATACCCTCTCCTGGGTGCCCCTCACCTCGTCCCGCTTCTTGGAGCCCAGGAAGTGCCGGGCCACATGCTCCGGCAGCATGTTGGTGACAAGGGCCTCATTCCAGCGCCGCATCTCATAGACCCGCTCCTTCTGGTCATGGACATCAATCTTCCAGAGGAAGAGGGTCCTGGCCAGCTTCTCCACCTGTGGGTGGGGAATATGGCTGCACCCCCATTTGCCATCCTCCAATGGGTCCCTTCCGGCCCTGGGAACATCCTGTGGGGCTGGTTTGAGCTTGGAAGAAGGCTCTGGCACAAGGTGAAGCCCTAACTGGGGACACGAGACCTGCTCCAAGGTGCAAACGGAATCCTCATGAGGCAGGCATGGGCCTTAGGGCCACCATGTTGCTGCCCACCCCTAACCTTGGGGGTGAGGTGGAAGTGATGTGGTCCTGGAGAGCCCTTAGGTGGCTTCCTTAGAGAAGAGCTGGAGATGCTGCCTTGGAGCTTACAAGCGATATGGACACGGGCTGAGGATGAAGATGAGGAGGGGAGGGGAATGAGTTACTCACGTGGCGAGAGAAGTAGTAGAAGCTGAGCATCACGATGAAGATCATCGCTGTCATGGAATACTTGGAGGGGACCAGCAAGGACCTGCGGCAGAGGTGACAAAGCGTGGATGGGCAGTGGGTATGGCTGTGCCCCCCAACCCATGCCCACCCGCCTGCCACCCCTTACGTGCTTTGCTGGCCACGGCGGCGGTCATACTGGTCAAAGATGTGCTCCCAGGCGTAGATGTTGACAGCACCAGTGGCCCCAGTGATCAGCACCATGAGGGTCAGCTTGACCATGTGGCTGACCTGCACCAGCATGATGGTGGCCACCAAGGCCAGCAGGGCAATATAGCTGTAGTACTTGGGCTGCTCCCCACAGCCGCCTGGCTGGGGTGGCCCTGCTGTCCCATTGCCCATCCCGCTGTGGTCCTGCCGGCAGCTGAGCTGGGGGCATGAGGGCAGAGTGAGGAGGGGGTCAAGGTGCACCGCTCCATGGGCTGCATGGCCACCCAAAGGGACAGGGTGCTTTGCAGAGCAGGAGGAGGACACCCAACCTAAATTCCCTGCCCCTACAGTGCAGCGCTGCTAATTGCTTTAACTATCAACTATGCATTATTATGAACTGCTTGGATGGAGGTTGGAGCAGGCTCAGCCCTGCTGGCACCCAGGCTCATGGCTCACCATGTCCATAATATCCGCCATGGTGACGATGATGATGGCAGCCATGGCCCAAGTGTTGCGTGCCCAGCGTGTCCTGTCGATCCATGTGGAGAAGGCCACAAGCTTTTTGGGGAAGACCTGCAGGGAGACAAAAATTGCTCAGGCAGGGCACAGTGATGGGACATCATGGGACATCATGGACATCACGATGTCGCATCACCATGAATGATGTCCTGTCTCACCCGGGGAAAGATGGCAGCCAATGAGCAGAGGGTGAGGATGAGCAGCAGGACCTCCCCCACCACGAAGGTCACATAGTTGGCCACCAACCTGCCAAAAAGCCCAAGGGGGGATGGGATTGAAGCCCAGTGGTTTGGGGCCACCCATCCCCACTATCTCCCTGCCATACCAGGGGTCAATGAAGACCTCCACTAAGGCGGTGAAGAAGAGGACAACACAGGAGCAGCTGAAGGCAGCTCCGCTCTGCTTCTCCTTCTCCACTGAGTAGCGTGTCTCCATCTCGGGGTCAATGAAGCGCATGGAGAGACGGAAGGTGCTCTTCCCCTTCAGCCTGCTGGCAACAGCACCCATCAGTGCCTGGCAGCGCTGGGATGTGCTAAGCTGCACAGGGCTCTGCTGCTGGCCGGGGTGACTCACGCCTGGATGGACTCGCGCTCCAGCAAGGCTTCATTGAGCAGCTTGTTGAGCTCCTGCTCGTTCTGCGAGGCATCGATCACCCGCTCGGCCAGGTCCCGCAGCCGCAGCCGCCGCCGAGGGTTGGGGAAGGAGGGGTTCACCGCCTGCACGAGCACAGCAGAGCATCAGCAAGACCATGCCAGCATCAGGGGGATGTTCAACCACCTGGTGTGGCTAACAGCTGCCCTCGAGCTGCTGGAAGGGGGATGCTTTACATGGGCTGTACCTCTCCATCATCCTCTCCACACTCCAGGGTGCCCCTCACCCTGGCTTCAGGCTCCTCAGGCTCCTCAGGGCTGATGTAGGCCAGGCTGAGGCTGCCATTGCGCTCCTTAGTGTTGACCAACGGTGGGGAGCCGCCATGGGATGAGGCCAATGACAGCTTCTGCAAGGTGAAGGTGGTGGGTCACAGTGGGGTGTCCCCCCAACCCCGGCTTGCCACAGCTTTGCTGCCTCAACTCACCACCCCGTTGATGCCATTGCGCAGGGGCTGCTTGGGGACCACGACGAGGTAGGTGACAATGCCCTTCTCTTTCAGGTACTCGCAGCGTGAACCGCCGTCACCAGGCTCCACCTCGAACTCACCCTTCAGGCAATCCATAGTGCTCTGCGAGATGTGCACCCTCCTGCCGGCACCGGGTGCCAGTGTCACCCATTGGTGCAGGGCACCCAGTTCCCCACCACCCTCCTGCAGGTGCTCACCCGGGGATGCCGCCCGCCTCCATCTTGTTGGCCACGGTGACATCAGTGGACCACACGTCGTACTGCCAGCGCTTCTGCCCCAGCACCCCCCCCAGCACTGTCCCGCTGTGCACCCCCACCCGCATGTCCACCGCTGTCTTGGTCTTCTCCCGCACATAGCTGGAGAGGGGAGACAAGGTCAATATGGGGGTTCCCAGCACATCCCCACACCACAGCTCATCCCCATCCCAAATCCCCATCATTAATTATCACCCCTCAATATTTTAATGAATTTTAGAATCACAGAATGGTTTGGATTAGAAAGGACCTTCAAGCTCATCCAGTTCCAACCCCCTGCCACAGGCAGGGACACCTTCCACTAGACCAGGTTGCTCCAAGCCTCATCCAACCTGGCCTTGAACACTGCCAGGGATGGGGCAGCCACAGCTTCTCTGGGCAACCTGTGCCAGGGCCTCACCACCCTCACAGGGAACAACTTCTGCCTAAGAGCTCATCTCAATCTCCCTTCTGTCAGGTTAAAGCCATTCCCCCTTGTCCTCTCCCTAATGGTCTTTGGCAAAAGCCCCTCTCCAGCTTTATTGCTCCAGTGCCCTCATGGCCTCCTCTGGACTTGCTCCAACAGCTCCATGTCCTTCTTATGTTAAGGCCCTGGATCTCGACACAGGACTGCAGGAGAGGGTCTCACCAGAGCGGAGCTGAGGGGGAGAATCCCCTCCCCTGACCTGCTGCTCACACTGCTGGTGATGCAGCCCAGGACATGGTGTTTGCAGAAGCTGCACCTCAGCCCACCAGTGCCCCCTTCCCACCCTGGCATCCACCCCGGCACCCACCCCAAAGAGAAAGCCCTTACGAAATGGCCTCCACCATGGCCAGCCCCATCATGATGGAGCAGACGGCATGGTCCTCCCGGTACTCGGGCAGCCCGCAGATGCAGTAGTAGCAGTCGCCCAGGATCTTGATGCGCAGCTGGTGGTACTTCTGGGGATGGGGGCACATTGTCAGCCCCACAACCATCAGCTGTGATACTCCTAGCCCCTTCACTGCCCCCATCCCTCTCCCAGGCTGACCTTGACCCACACAGAGTCTCCTGCACCTAGCAGGGACATTAATCATTGGATTTTCCATTCCCACCCCGCTTCCCCCCAGGGCTCGGCAGGACCCTGGCTGCACCGTGGCTGGGGGAGGCCCCCCTGCTTTGCAGCTCTATTTTTACAACAGAGGGCAGGGTGACTCCAGAATCCTGGAGCAGTAAAACCTTAACTTCCACATCCCCATTTGGGGATGCAGCTTTTGGCTGGGACTGGAGCAGGATGGTGGCTGAGACCTGCCCCACTCGTTACATGTCAGGATGGTGGGGTACACTCACGGCTGCCAGCTTGTCGAAGCGGGCAAAGAGCTCATTGAGGAGCTTCACCAGCTCCTGGGCGCTGCAGTAGGAGGAGAGCTGGGTGAAGCCCACGATGTCTGCGAAGAGGATGCTGTGGGGAGCAATGGTGAACAGGTCAGCCTGGTGTGTGTGTCCTGGGACATCCCTTCCCTGCTCTTCCTTTGCACTTGGCACCCATGCCAAAGAAAAGGCTGGTTTGGGATGCGGCTGAAAATGATGCTCTGCAAACCAGGGCTGGAGCAAAAAAGTGCCCCAAGCCATGGTCTGGCTGGTGGCTGTCCCTTGTCACACTTTGCTTTAGCTGCAAACCACCCAAATTTCTCCTCTTGTTTCCAGCCAGAACAGTAAAACACACATTTTTGCAACAAAAAATAAGGTTTTTTCCCCACAAGGATGGCACAGGGGACAGGAGGGTCCTACCTGACGTTCTCGTGACGGTACATGTACATGGTGTTGAACTGCTGCATCTCCTTCTGGCTTGGGTCCTTCTTCATGTCCTTCAGCATCTCATCAGCCACATGCTTGGGCAGGATGGAGAGCATCAGCCGCTCCTGGGGACAGGGTAGGAGAGAGAGTTTGCTATGACACGAAGCCAAGCCTGTGCCAAGTGCAGCAACTCATGGCACAAACACACAGTGCATATACACGGTGCAAACGTGCAGTGCAAAGGCACAGTCCAAACACATGGTGCAAATTCCAAGCTCCCAGGCCCCCACTGCTGGGCCTGACTATTTCCCAATGGATCCCAGAGCCCAAACAGGTCTCAGCCATGTGGGGAAGAAGCCATGGGTGAAACAGGAACTTTTCCTCCAGGCAGAAGGCGTAAGCTTGGAGCAGGGTGCCCCAGGGCACCCCAGGGAGCTGGGAGCCATCAACCCGACCCCAAGCCCACACATACAGATGGAGAGGATGCACCCATGGGTGGCAGCCCCCCCTTAGTCATGCCTTCCTGGTGGTGCCAACCTCTGCTTCTAGCCATTTCCTCCCTGTTTTACAAGTTCTCATTGAGATTGGGAATAAATTGGCAAGTGGGAATAAATCCCAGCCAGGGGAGGATGGGAAGGTAGAAATGCAGGGGCACTGCAGCTCGTCCCTGGAGCTCTGGGAAGGAGGAACAGTCCCACACACTTATTTGCACTCCAGCTGATGAGCTGCAAGTTTCTTTGTGCTCCTCAGATCCCTTCTGCAGGCACAGTACAGAGCCCAGCCCCTCTCTGGGAGCTTGAGAATTAAAATGCTTTTGGTTGGCCAAGCTTTTATCAGCCCAAATAAACCTGGGACATGGAGCTGGGAGCCACCTTGGGGGCTGCAACAATGTTCACAAGGTCCCTCTGAGCTGCCCCAGCTTGGCCCTGGTTGGGTCAGGGCTGGTTGCAGGGACTGGGGGTAAAGCACATGAGGGAGGATTTATCAGTTTAAAAAGCATGGTGAGTGCCCCATATTCAGGCATAGGACTCAAGCAGCTTGATCCCAGGAGGATCAAGCCCACCTGGGGACATGGAACCCATTGCTGGCCCCGCAGCCCCAGAGCTGGAGGAGGGATAGATGTGCATGGCTGTGCGTGGGGATTCGCACTAAATGTAAGTAACTTGGTTAATGAAGTGGGTTTTCCCTCGGGACTGGGGGTGTCTGTGCGCAGCCGCAGCAGGGCTGTTGCTGGAGGAACAGCACCGTGTTCCCATCCCAGTCCCCATCCCCAGGGAGTGCAGGTGGGGAGGAGTGCAGGAGCTCCTCAGCTCCTCTCAGCTCCGTTAACCCTTAGCTCTGCCTGTGGGGCTGTCTTTTCAGCCATCACTGGTGGCTTGGAAGGAGGAATGATGCATCTGGCCATGAGCACTGCTCCCTGCTCCATGGCCCCGCTGCCCCGAGCCACTCAGCCTCATGCTAGTGGTCTTTCCTGCAAGATCACAGGCTATTCTTAGCTCAATTCCCTAAGGAAACAGAGCTTATGTGATAATAAACCCATGTCCTTTCCTATACTCCTCCAAACCTGCAAGCTGGAGCCTCCAAAGCACTCTCACTCTGAGCATCCCGCAGCCTCAGTATTTGCCCCCTTCACCTAAAACCCCTCCCTTTACCTAACCCCATATTAGACATCAGAGCATCCACACAGGTTTTGCAGCAAAGAGGATGCCAGTGGCGCTGGCCTGGCCCTGCCACGTGTCTCTTGTTGCCATTGGGAGCAAATTGCTGGCAGCAGATCAACCAGATAAGAGATGGGAGCTGGGGACAGAGGCCCCAGATAAGGTTCTAAAATTAGCCCAGCTCATGACTGGACGGTGGCTGGAGACAACAGGGCTGGCACCACACTGCCTGCTGCCCTTGCCTGGTCACCGAAGCACAGTGCCGGCACAGCTGTGTGCATGGGGCATCACCCCTGGGATGGGCAGACAGCGAATGGCTGTGCTTGCTGCCAGCTCACCATTCCCGTCATGGCCTGCTGCAGGAGAAGCCCATGAGATGGCTGGGGGCCTGATGGGGACCTGATGTATGGTCATGCTCAGCAATGGGGACCTGTCCTGTGGTTGTGCCTGGGGACAGGGATCTGCTGGGTGGCTGTGCCCAGTGACAGGGGCATGCCACGTGGCCCTGCCCGGACATGAGGACCTGCTTTGTTGCCATGCCCAGGGATGGGGATAGCTTGGTGGTGGCTATGGCAGGAGCTGGCAGATCCTGGAAGAGGATGCTCACATGGAGAGTCCCCAAACTGAGCACATGGTGCAAAGCTGTGAACGTATTTCCCACCATGGGTCCCCCTGTTCCCATCGCCACCCACCACAGTCTCTTGGCACCACGCAGGGTACAGTCTGTGGGTGCTTTGTCCATATCTCAAAGCCATACCGGTGTCCCATCGCCATCCCCTGCCCTGTCCCCATGCTGTCACCTCACGCAGCTGTGTCTCCTACCTGCTGCTGGCTCTGCTCCTCAAGGTTGAGCTTGACCTCGAGGGATTGGCGCGCTTCAAGGAAGGCTTTGCGGTGCTTGCGGTCAGCCATGTAGTAGGACATGGTGCCCACCGTGATGGCACAAATGTAGATGGCAACATTGGACAGGATCTTTGGGGACAGAGAAAAGGAGATGGGGGTGAGTGGAGCCATGAGGAAGTCCGTGCATGGCCCAGGGATGGTCCTGGCATCACTGCACAGCACTGTTTGGGCAGCACAGCCTGATGGGTTAGACAGGAAAAAAGCCTTCAAATGGAGGAGGACATAAAATACATCCTGGAGATACATCGCCAAGCCACAACCACTGTGAACTGCTGGTGGGCTCCTGGGGGACATGACGGTGGATCTGCAGGAGGGGTCTGCAACAAAGACCCCTCATGGATCATGCCCTGAGCATCCCTGGAGACCGCGTGGTCCCTGAGGGCTGCCGCCGCTTCATTAGACCTTGCAGAGATGTTTTGGAAAAAGGCAGCAGGTTGGCAGGGGCTGGGTGCAGCCCCGAGGGACAGCGCTGCTGAAGGCAAGTGGCTCTCATGTGCCACCCGCTCCTTCCACAGGAACTGCAGCCCTCTTCATGAAAACACGGCCAAACTCTAAAACGTTTACTGATGCTCCTGCCCCTCTGCATCCCTCTCAATGTCCCCAAGGCTGGACCTGTCCCATCCCATAGGCTAGGCCCCAGCTCCATAGGCTGGAGCCCATCCTCCAGGCTGGATCCTATCCCCATGGACTGGGTTCCATGTCTCTGCAGCCCAGGAGGGTACACAGTAGGTTTGGAGATGGGAGCAAAAAAGTCCTTCATGGAAAATCTGACTGATGAGGGAAAGTTGAAAGTATTTGGTTTGTTTAGTCTAGAAAGGGGACGAGGGACGGGGAGGATGTAATAACAGACTCCAGCTATGCCAAAGTGGCAATGGGGACGTGGGCCATGGGCTGTGTCACAGCCAGTGTGGAGGAGGCAGTGGGAAGAGCACGGAGCTGCTCTCAGGCTCATTTCCACTGGGGATGTGCTGCCATGCTCCACATCCTTCTGATCCCAACTCCCCCCTACCAACCTTGTCCCACCCCTGGTCCCCCACAGCCCAGCTTGGTCAGAGGAAAGTCCTAATGTGACCCTGGTACTGTCCTTGGAGGATTTATCACCCAACAGCACTGAGCCCCGAGCAGCTCAGCCTCATCACATGGAGACAGGGAGGAGCTGCTGACCCCTTCCACACAGGGGGAAACTGAGGCACGGACAAACAGGCCACGTGCAGCAGTAAATACAGCGCCTGTCACTGTGTGCTGGCTCAGCGCTGCACTGGGATTAAGAAGATGATTTGCAGCAAGGAAATATTCACTTCATTTGGGAGGAAAAGAGCATGAGGAACAGGGGAGGGCACCCAGAACCCTTGGCTGGTGCTCCAGGGCCAGATCCTGCCCCAGATCCCACTGCTGCAGCTGGGGATCCCCAGGAAGCCCCTGCACCCATGGCACAGCAGGCTGTGAGCAAAGAGCCATCTGGAGATGGGCACCAAAAGAAACCCCCAAACCAAGCAGCCACTTGCTATTTTTAACCAGCCTCTTGGATTGTCATGACAAAGGGACACTCTATCCAGGCTGGATGGGCATGGGGCAGCCTGTCACTGCTCAGCACAGCTCAGCATGCGGGGGCTGCCAGAAACCCTAGGGATCTGCTTGCCCAATACAGCCATGTCCCATGCTGAGCATCTTCCAGCTTCATCCTGCAGCCATGCAATGAATACTCAGCCCCCAAAAACTCCACCAGCAAGTGCTCTGAAATGCAAAACGCATCTCAAGATCTCAAATGCTGCAGGGAAATCCCCAACACAAAGAAGACCCAACTCCTGGCACAGTCACTGGTTACCATTTGCACTTAGTAATTTGGGGGCAGAGAGAGCAAGACATGCACAGGAGGCTGCAGAGCCAGTGGAACAAGCCTTATCCCTCCTTCCCATCCACCCCATCCATGTCCTGCAGGAAAGATCCTGGTAGGATGCGCGAGGGCCATCCAAACTGGGACCAGGTCATTGGCCAAGCCCAGGGATGCTTTGCAGCTGGTTTGCACACAACCATGGCAGATATGGCCTCAAACATCACCAAATCCTGACCCCTGCCATGATTCCCGGCTTTGGGCTCCTCCGCAATGGCCAGCAGCGGGGCAGCAGCTGTCGGCATCTCTTACGAACCCCGCCAGGCTGCGCCGGCCCCGCTCAAGCAACATCCTCCAGTTCATCCTATTAATAGCAATGCCCTCCGGGAGCTGCACCACCAGCTATAATAATAAAGCATATGATGTTTATTTCTGGACATAATGTTCCTCCTTCTGCAGCAGCAGAGGCAGAGGCATGCCGCGTTGCCAAGGTTTTACTGGCCCTGGACTCTCCGTGCCACAGCAATGATTAACGGAGCAGCGCATGCCTGCTGCCAGCCAGGGAGATGCCCACATGGCCCCTCACCTCCTGCATCCCAGGGAGGTGGCAGCAAGAGTTTTCCTTGTATCCCAGAGAAGGAGCAAAACGTGGGAAAGCTGCTGGTGCACTGGGATTTCTCCTGCTTGGTGCAGCACTTCCACCTGAGCATCACTGGGAGGGCACCCATGCTGCTGCCCCAGCACCCAGCCTAGCAAGCTCCAGAAATGGTGCCCAAAAAGTGCTTTTCTTTGCAAAACCCTGTGTGACACCAGGTGATGTGCCATGCCAGGGGACCAGCTCCAAAACACCCATCCAGAGACAGGAAAAACCCAACATCTTTGGGCTTTTTGGAGAACAGGCTCCATTTTCCAAACTCCCAGAGTGACCACAGGCTCTGTGTTGACTCCCCAAAACTCCCAAAAAGCAAATAAGTACCCTCCCCACCCCCCCCTTTCCTATGTAGTCTGAGAACAACTGGAGGTCCCTGAGGACCTGATCCAGAGCATCCCAAATTCCCATAGCATCCTCCCATGGAGCCCATGCCATTATGGAGCAGAACAGATACTTCCAGTGGGATTTTCCCCGCTGCCATCAGCAGCCACTGGCACACAAGTTTTCAGCTCTGGCTTGTGTTTTTCCCCCTCCACCCCAGGTGTGGCTAAGCCATGAAACCCACTGATTTAAGGAGTTAAAACAATCTCCAGCTGCAGCAGGGGGATATTTCCTAAGAAATATTAAGAATCTGATGGGCCAGGGATTGCTCTTCCCCATCTGAGCCCCATGTCCCCTCCTTTGCTGCACGCACAAATTAGTTGGCGCATCTTTGCGGCCAGGTTTGGGTTTGGGGACGCTGTTTCTCCTGCTTGGCCGGGCAGAAAGTCACCAAAAAGCACACGTGGGCTCTGCCATAGGCATGGGGCTGGGTGATGGGCATTGCTCAAGAACCATGCTGAGTCCAAGCGGCTGCCCAGCTTTTTCCTCCTGGGAAAGCTCCAGTGGCTGTTTGTGAGCCCAGAAGCTGAGCTCCTGCCACCTTTCTGCCAAAAATGGCCATGTGGGGACATTTTAGCCATTTTTTCAATTCAAAGGGGAACTGGCGCAAGCAAGGCCTCCAGGCAGGGAGCCTGCAGTCTACACCGTGCCTCAGTTTCCCCAGAAGCCCAACCCCATGAATCCATGCACCCCGGGTGGCTCCTGGGGTCAGATCTGTGCTTGCAGGGTCAGGTCTGTGGCAATGTGCCCCACCACAGGTGGGTGCTCCTGCACACACCAGTACCTCAGATATGTTATGGGAAGCCCCCTGCTCCCAGCAAACACCACAGTGAGCTCACAGGGTTTAGATGAAAGCTAGCTTTAGGGTCAGAGCACAGGGATGGAGATGGACTCCACGGTAACTCATGGGAACACCAAATGGGGATGATTTGCCCATCCACCACCACCCCAGGACACCCCATGTCCCCCCACTGGCCCTGTACCTGTCTGAGCAGTGAGCCTTCATTCAGGGCATCCTGGTGCTGCTGGGCGACAGTGACACCGAGCACCAGCGTGTGGATGCTGCAGGAGATGGCGGTGATGAGCACGATGGGTGCCAAGCGCAGCGGCAGCGTGATGAAGAAGGAGAAGACGAAGAAAGCTTGCCAGCCCACTGTGTCACTGGCCTCGGGTGGGCGGGAGAAGTTGAGACCCAGGTAGCAGAAGATTTGGGCCAAGATGAGGACCCAGAGGACGTAGGGCAGGAACCTGCGGGCCACCCTCTCGGGGAGCAGCCTGTACTTGCAAAGGATGAAGAGCAGCACGTGGGTGACCAGCCCGGCCACCGCTGCCAGCACCGGGGCCAGCTTGTCAGGGGCATAGACCACAGCACACATGATGAGGACATAGCAATCGAAGAGGGCGGCGAAGACCACAAGCACCAGGAGGGTCTCATGGCGTTGGCGACGGAAATAGGTCTGGTAGAGGTTCTCCAGGGACTCGGGAGCAAAGGTGAGGCGCATGAAGCGAGGCAGGCAGAGGCAGGGTCCCGAGCTGCGCACCGTCACCTCGTGGGTCCGCCCCACGCCATGCTCAGGGTCCGACGGCAGGCTCACTGAATAGTCGGCGGAGTACTCAGCCGAGCACTCGGGCTCTGAAAAAGCCCTATTTCTGGGCATCGTGGTGCCTTCCCCTGCTCCGGCCCCGCAGAAATGCTGCGGTCCCCCGTGCCCCGATGCTCACTGGGGTAATGCCCGCAGCATCCCCTTTTCACCGGCCACCGAACAGCGAGGCCTTTCCCCTTCTCCCGCAGCCCTAACCCTCAGTCCCGCTGCGTGCCTAAGAGCGGCCAAAGGAGGGAAAGGGGGATGAGTATAAATAACCGGCGATGCGGTGCTGGGAGGCCGGGAGCAGAAGGAGCTTTCCTGCCCAGCTCCCCGCCAGCTCTCTCCCCAGCCCTTGCGCACTGCCAGGTTGCAACCGAAGCGACGCGGAGCGGAAAGATGTCGCGATGCCTCCCTGCTCCTCCTTCGAGGGCAGCCGCTTCGGGGGTCGATCCCCAGCGCTCCTCCTGTCTTTGCCCCTTTCTGAGATCCTTCGTTCCACGGGGATGGATGGACGGATGGGTGGAGGAATGGAGAGGATGGATAAAACGCAAGGACGGGGAGCCAGGGGCCGCAGCCCGGGCAGCGCAGGTGCCGCCTCGCTGCCGGGAGCGATTCGATCCGCTGCGCTTCGCCTCTCCCGGCAGCAGCCGCATCCTCCGGCGGCCCCGCCGCCCGCCTCCGCCGCCTCCTACGCCCGGGGCCGCCCTGCCCCGCCGCCCGCTCGGTCTCTGCGGGGCCGGGGACGAGGCGGCGGCGGGAGCATGGCAGCGGCTCTGGGGATGGAGGGACCGGACAGGGCTTACCCGGGGCAGGGCGGGCCCCCACGGCCGGCCGTGCCGGTACCGGCGCGCCCCGGTGCGTCTCCGCCTTCAGTAACCCTGTCGGTGCCGGCCGCGGAGCGGCCCTGCTGCCGCCGGGGACAGGGAACCCGGCCGGTTCCCGGGTGGATTTGCCCTCCGCCGTGTCCCTCGCTCGCTCCTGCAGCTTTGCTGCTGCCAGCTCCATCTTCTTCATCACCTGCCTCCAGCAGCTTGCACTCCCACAGGGACCCACACGTCCTGAACCAACTCGCTAGGCACCAGGCACCTCAGCACCTCAACCCTGAGGGATGAGCAGGGTGCCAGGCCACACATCCTAAAATCTGCCAGGCTGTCCTTGACCCAACTCTGCTTTCCCCCTCTCTAGGGTCATAGCCCCCTTACAACACCTCCTCTCCACGGGGGAGCAGGGAAACACCAGGACTTCCCCCTGCGCATCCAGCTTTGCCTACGCTGCCCAAATCACCCCCAAAACTGATACCCCCCTGAAACCTCTTCAGAAAGCTACCCCTCTTCTTCCTCATGTTTCAAGCTCTCCTCTTGCACCCTGGATCTGGAACACTGGCTGCAGTTCAGAGCTGACAGAGGTGTCCTGAATCAGTCCCCTGTCACCACGCTGCAGGAAGTCCTCCCTGATCTACCAGAGAACCACACCTGGCCCCATCAAGCTGTGGCCACAGCACTCCTGCACATCCTCACCCCAGCAGCTCTAACAAGAGGCCATCTTGGCCACTTTGCCAGGGAAGTAATTGCTTCTGTGAAGTAATTAATACCAAAATAATAAGCCAAAGCCACAGCTCCCCTGAGGTTTGGGACATGCTCAGCGTTACTCCCATCCTGATGCAGCTGAAGAGAAGCGCAGGCAAATGGGGTGCGGGCAGGGGCTTTGGCTGCCCAGGCTTGCCCGTGCCTTGGCCAGCACCAGACAGGGACATGAGCCCTGGCCCCCTGCCCTGGGACATGTTCCAGCATGGGGAGCCCAGGCCAACCCATTCCAGGCTGGCCATGGATGGGGCACCCTGGTTCGGAAGGCTAACTGGTCTGAAGACCAGCAAGGGGGCCTTGCTGGTTCGTGAAGCAGGATGCATGTAGCCTTACCCCAGAGAAGGGCTCATTCTTGGACAAGTTACAGGGTGCACAAGCCTGGAGCGGCAGCAAGAAGCAGAAAGTGGCTGTTGGGCATGGGCCAGACCAGAAATCCTTGTGTTCTCCCTGCCTGTCAGCTCCACTGAGTGCTGCGAGGCAGGGAGAGCACAGGCAGGGCAGCACCTCTAGGCACACTGAGGGAGGTTTCCCATTCCACAGATGTTCAGGGGTGCCTCCTGGCTGTGTTTCTGGATGCTGAACGGGAAGTGCCTTCATCTGGATTCAGATTCTGGTGCTTTCACGGCAGGACACATGCTTCAGGACTTGCTCTTCACACAAGGCAGGACACAGGACTCTTCGGCCTGAGACAGAGCCTGGAAGGTGGCAGCTCTGCTGGACGAACCTTGAGCTTGGGGTGGAGCTGGCATGGAGTAAGCACGCCACAGGGGCTGCTGGTGCAGAGGTGTGTGTGCATGGAGCAAGGATGGAGCTACCCCTCTGCCTCCCCTGCCCACAGCCAGGCTCCACCACAGCCAGGTGCATCCCACATCACATCCCTGTGGGACTCCCACTCCTGCGGAGTTGATTCACAACCTTCATCATCACCCTCGAGGGCAGCTCTTCACCATCAGCCTTGGCCAGACCCAGCTAGGGAGGAGAGAAATGAGTCAAAGGGCAATTAAACATTAACAGCAGGCGGGAGGACAGCTCACAGGGCTTCCTTTGTTCCAAAGAGGGGCTTTAATTTATAAAAATAACACAACTCAGAAGGTCACCGACATGGCTCGATGTGACATGCGTGTGTAATGGTCTCCAAAGGTCCAGTCAGCTCTGTAAACAGACAGCAGAAATCCCAAGACTAACAGCCAGAGTCACCTGAAGAGCAAATAGGAGGGATCATGCATAGCACAAAAGACCTGGAGAGCCCCTGAGCAGCAGGAACCGAGGAAGCCTTTAAACCACTCCAGGCACTGAGATCTCACCCTTGAAATGAAGTGCACCATTCAGCAAAAGGATTATTTACCTTTCTCAATGGGAGAAAAGGAATACAGAGAAATAGGTCTGAAGCCAGTATTAAGTGGTTTCCTCCACTAGACAAGCAGGGAGGTTTCCAGCGAACTCCAGAGCATTATAAAATGTGTGGAACGAGACCCTGTCAGCTTAACTTGCTGCAGCTGCAGTGCCTGCCCTGCTCACCTCCCCCAGCCCAGCTTGTTATGCATCTAGGAGAGGGAAAATGGAACTATTTTAAACATTAACCTCTTGTAGCAACATTTCTCCTCAGTCATTTTTACACTGGAGGAGCAAAAAGTGCTTCCTAGCAGGACAGCTTACTTCTTCCCAGCACCAGAAACCAGAGCAAGAGCAAAATGATACTGGCTTTAAAGTCCCTTAATGTTTGCTGTCAAAAAGTGTGTGTGGGATCTACTGTTGATTTCTGATATATTTTGAAGGGGAAACACAGAAAAGCTGCCTTGAAGTGGAAAAAAACCAAATCAAAACAAAACATATTGTACTGACCACAGGAGAAAACACTTGAACAGGTTATCTGTGGGGTGAGGTAAGAACACACACAGACACTCAGTGGCTTTCATTTCACCGCTCTGTGTCCTGACCATACCTGCCAAGCTCATGCAGCAGCAAGGAGAAAAAACTGGGCCCTGAAAAAAACACTGAAGCCCAAGGAATCTCTCATTTAGTCTCTCCTAAGAGCCTGGCAGCCTTCACAGCTCTGACCTCCCTCAGGATCACAGCAGCCAGATCTCTCCTCTGCAAGCATTTACTGGGGTGATCAGCAATGCTCCCATCTAAATCAACAAGACTATTCAAATCAAAGAGCAGCTGTGACTGGAAGGCAGCAACCTGCACCCACCTGCTGATTGGCAACCTACAAGACAACCAGCAAAGCAGAGTGACATGCTGCTGTGAGAAGAGAGGGCTGGGGGAGGACATGGCACTTCCACCCCTCACCTAACCTGAGAGTGACATGAGGCCAAGTGAGCAGGCAGCTCACAGGCACCCACACAGCTCTGCAGTGTGAGTGAAGCTCAGGAGATAAAGCTGGCCAAGGTGAGGAAGCGCAGAGCTGACAGGCAGCCAAGTGGAGGGTGAACTGCCTTCCCCGTGGGTCAGCATTCTCCTCCTGCCTGCAAATAGCCAGGGCCACACACAGCTGACAACAGCCACCCGTAGGGGATGGTGGCACCTACCCAGAGCTCGCTGGCATGGTGTGAATAGAGGGATGGGAGAGAGGGAGCAGTTGCTTGAGGAACTGCAGCCTTAGGGGCTCTTCCTGAGTTGAGCTCAGGGAGGTGGAAGGACACGGTGGCAGGAGACTCTGTGCTGTGGTAAGTAGGTGGAAGAGCTCCAGTCCTGCCAAAGGGACTGTTCCTGGTACCACAGCAGCTTGGGGAGGAAGGGGAAAAGGATACTCTGGGAGCCAGTTTCTCCCTGCAGTATGTTCCCTCAAGCAATCTGCCCTTCTCGTCACTGCCAAAAGCAGTACTGTTGGGTGTCAGCTGGCAGGAGACAGCTTTGCTCAGGACGATGAACCACCCCGGTGCTTGGCAAGTGCATCCCAACACTTCCAGCCTTGCAGAGGCGGCTCTAGGATAACCCAGGACTGACAACTCACTGCTCTCCTGGGCATCCTCCACCCACGACACCAATGCTTTCAGGCACAGAAGCTTTCAAATCAGATCTCACTCTGCCCCTGCTACATCCACAGGTTAGTCAGGCAGCTCCATGGCTGGCAACTCCCTTGAGATGTAACACAGCTGAGCAGGTGGGAACCTCACTGTTTTCAGCACTTACACCAACCACAGCCTGGGGCCACAGATGCAGGGAGGGCTTTGGGGTGCCTCTGCCCTCCTCAGCACTCTGCCCCTTTCCAGCACATCACAAGGGTGCTACAGTTGATGCAGTCCTGCTGCCATGGCTGGTGCTGGGAGAACCCCTGTCCATGCCAGCAGTAAGCATGAGGAGAAAAAAGGTGCCCCACAGGAAGAGGGGAAGGTTTCCAGCTCTGAGCAACTCTGTTCCCTACTTGATGTTCTTGAGAAGTGCAGTCCGGGCGTTCACTACCGCTTTGAAGGCATCCTCACTGCCGGGAGCCACACACTTATCAGGGTGGAGCAACACAGCCAGCTTCCGATAGGCTTTGTTCACTTCATCCCTAGGAGACAGGACAAGAGTGAGGGACCCACATGACACACAGCCTTGCTCAGCCTTGCCTCCGTTGGCAGAGCACAGCATGCCCAGGAGCTACACTGGTACCCAACAGCCCTGTGGAGATGCTTTTAAACCTTTCCCTAAGTGGCACTAAGGATCTCCGGGCTTTGGAGGTGATACTATGAAGCGCGAGCTGCAGAGAAGCACACAGGGCACTTCTTGCTGTGGCATGAGCAGAGGAGGGGCAGCACTCCTCTTCTGGGGCAGATACACCCAGTCCACCATGGGACTACGCGAGCACAAACGCTCTCATCATGCCAGACACGTGCCTGTGACACGTGTCCTGGTGTGCTGAGTCTCTGGCACCAGGAAAGCAGAAAGCTGGGAGACAGCGTGGGGGCACACGCACCCTGACTCAGCTTCACATCAAACCGCCTACACTCTCTGGGTAAAGGCATTGCACATCACTTCAGCCTTTTAAGCCTTGGGTGTCTGGTCCAAGGCAGACAGCTCCAGCTGCAGGCTGTAGAGAGAGGAGCACCTCCTGAGGGAGATGAGTCCATCTGTGCTGGTGATAGCAGCACAAACTGCCCTGCAGAGCTGCTGATCTCTCCCCACAGATGACAAGGGACTGGAGAAAGGGTTAGATTTAACATCTACATTTCAGAGAGCCAACAAGAGGAAATGTGAGTCCTGAATGATATGTTATCCCAAAATTTCCTCTCTAGCCCCGCTGCACAGAGTACACAAGGGTAGTCCTCATGTTTCTGAGATCAAGCCACAGCTCTGGGAGCTTGTTTTAGCTGCCCGAGTCATACAGCAGAACTGGGAGATTCAATATCCAACCTCTTACACTGACAATGACCACTTCCACCTGGGTAGAGGTCCTCTGAGGAAGACAAGAGAAAGTTTGTCTTTGGGAGTACCGTTTCCAGGTGGAAGAGCTTTTTATCTATCTTTTTTTGTACGTGGGCAGCAGCCTTCACAGCAGCCCGAAAGCTTCTCCAGACTGGAGAGCAAGCAAAGTAAAGCTGGAGCTGCTCCAAATACATCTGGCAAGAGAGTGACCAGAGATGGTTCGGCCTGAAGGCAGGATGCAAGTCTGGGCATCTGGCAGGCCTGCAGTTCTCATGTTCATCATTTCCCCTTTCCTCCAGCCTGGCTTGTCTGTTAAAAAAGAAATTAGGTGCTCAGGACCAAGGAGTTCTTTTGTATTGCCTTAATTTTGTGGCTAGATATTTGTGCCCAGTTGCTATATAAACCAACGTAAGCTTATCAGCAGGTAGGTCACTAAAAGATCACAGATGCCACCAGTCTGCCAGGTCAGAGAGATTACAGACAGCCAGGCAAATGCTGCAATTTTGCTCACCTCGTGGCTCCAGGTTTGACCCCCAGCATGTCCCAGCTGTCCTTGCTGTTGCGGATCCTGCGAATGGCATCTGCCTGCTCTTTGGTGAAGCCGACCCCCATGCTGGAAGGAGGGCGCTTCCCGCCGTTGTCACAAAGGTCAATGATGGCAGAGTAAAAAGTCTGCAGACACAGGGAGGAGTTAGCAAGAAGGAATGGTCCCCAAAGGTGGTGGCAGTGCACAGGAGACCCCACTGCCCTTGCTGGCTGCAGGTTCATCCTCTGAAGCCTGGGGGAGCATTTGTGCAACTGATGAATGTTCAATTCCCACTGCTTGGGCCTTGTGGAGTTGAGATTCCCAGTCTGGAAAGATCCAGTCCTTGCAAGGATTGTGGGACAGACTGAGGAGGCTAAGCCCCACATTTATCTCAAACCCACTTCAGCCCAGTGCTAGACCTGAATAGGTGATATAAGCATCTCTGCTTCATGTTCCCAGTGCAGCAAGTGGGATCACTAGTTCTGAACAACACAATGCCAGGGGCAGCTCAGGTCTTGGAGAATCAATACTAATCCTGAGCTAAGCAGCTATGGCTTTTTCAGGGCAACATTTCACTGGGAAGACACCTCTGGGTCAAAGTGTCAAAAGGTTTTGTGGGATTTAAACAATTCAGGGGATACTCTGTCATCATATCCCGGCTCAGTGTGGTGTCTGTGCCCTCCCCACCTTCATTATCCCTCACCTGAAACATCTCGTTGATTCCCTCTCCTGTCTGTGCTGATGTCTCAAAGTACAGAAAGCCCCGGCTCTCTGCCCAGAGCCGCCCCTCGCTCTCATCCACGCTGCGGTGCTTGGTACTGTCAATCTAGACCAGGAGAAAAGGCAGAGATGAGAGACCAGCCAGGGTTTGCAGTGGCAGCTGGAGGAACACAGCTCCAAGGATGATCATCTAACAGCAGGTAAGAGGCCTGTCTGGTAAGAGAGGCTGTTTGCTTATCCTGAAGGGGTGGAGGCAGCATGGAAAGAAAACACAGAAAATACAAGTGAAGAGGGCCTTTGAGTTTAGTCCAGGGATAATGTCACCTCTATGTGATCCCTTCCTGACATGTGGCCACCACATTCTCAAAATCCTCTTGAAATGTGGTCTCCAGTGCTCCTCACACACACATCTGGTTCTTAGAAAGTCTTTCCTACCACCTAAAAACATTTCCCTTGCTGTAGCTCAATAGCTTGGGCTCAAGCGGGAACACAACAAGCCCTGAGGGCTGTTGATCAGGACCACACAGCAGCCTGGCTTCTAACCACAGCCCACCTTGTTCGCACAGACAACGAAGACAATGTTCTCCATGTTCCCATGGGGGCCCAGCTCCTGTTTCATCTCAGCCAGCCAAGTGTCCAGTGCATCAAAAGACTCCTTTTGTCCAACGTCGTAGACCAGGATGACTCCCTGTGTGTCCTTGTAAAACTCATTCCTCACCTGTGGGGACAAAGGCAGGGTACGAGCATTGGTGATAGTCAGGATGAGTGCACAGGGCCTGGTGGGTTTGGGTGATCACCATTTACCTGGCACCTATGTGGTTCTGTGATAAAAATCTCACCTCCTCACAAACAGAAGAGTGAAGAGAAATGACAGATGGGGAACTCATCTAACACCTTGACCACACTCCCCCCAGGCCCACCACGACTGTGACGAACACATAAAAGGTTAATTTCCACAAACACACAAAAGCAGAGGCACAACAGCAGACAAGGTGTCAGACCAGCTCCTGGGGAGACTGGAAGGTCTGTGAGCTCACCAAGAGGCTTGTTGGCATGTGTGCAATTGCCTGTGTGCCAGCAGCAGGACAAAGCAAAGATCCAGAGCCAGCCACCTGACCTACTGAATACATGTCTAAGCCCAGTTACTGGAGGAACCTGCAACATGTCTCTATGCATGCAGGTGTGCATAAGGGGCTCTGTACCTGCAGCTGGAGCGGGGCTGCAGCCTCTGGGGCTTGTATGCCCAGTGCCAGCAACTGGGGAGACTGAAGATCCCCGGGACAGCTGCTGGAAGAGTGTCTACAGTCAGCTACAGGACTCATCCACGCTCCTCCTCTGCTCTGCTCTGGTGAGAGCCCCCTTGGAGTACTGAGTCCAGTTCTGGAGCCCCAAAATAACGGCTTGGAGCTGCTGGAGTGAGTCTAGAGGAAGCCCCAAAGATGCTCCAAGGGCTGGAGCACCTCTGCTATGGAGACAGGCTGAGAGAGCTGGGCTTGTTCAGCCTAGAGAAATTTATTTTCAAGTTTCCCATCCCCAAACCCAGTTTCAGGCAGATCTGAGGAAAGCTGAGGGGTGTCAAACGCTTCTGAGATGGGTCAGCTGAGGGCAGCCTTGTGGTGTGCTGCCTGAGGCCAGGTATGCCTTACCTCATAGAAGAATGGGTGTCCTGCCATGTCAAAGATGTTCACCTTGATCTCTCTGTCTCTGACCTGCACTCTGAAAAAGAAATAGGAAATGCTTGAGAAGGCTCCTCCTCAGTCTTTGCACAGGCTGTGTCCCTGCAGGAATACCCCTTATCTCTGCCAGCCCTCTGCAGAGAAAGAGCCGGGTGATCAGGGACAGAAAAATCATAGAATCAGAATCATCTGGGTTGGAAAGGACCTTAAGGCTCATCCAGTTCCAACCCCCTGCCACAGGCAGGGACACCTTGCACTGGACAGGGTAGGTCCAAGCCCCATCCAACCTGGCCTTGAGCACTGCCAGGGATGGGACAGCCACAGCTTCTCTGGGCAACCTGTGCCAGGGCCTCACCATCCTCAGTAAATTCAGTAAGATCTGAGTGCCAGGGCAGAAAACCACCCCTAGAGCCTTTCATACAAGGAGAATACCACCAGCTCTAGATGTAACATGGTACTGGGGAGCTGTGCTGTCAGAAGAATGCTGATTATGCAGATTATTTTATCAATAAGGCAAAAATTCAGATTATGCTGTAGAAACTAAGGAGCCTTGGCAGAGCCAAGCACTTGCTGCTCCTCACCACAAAGGTACGTACTTTGTGACACCGTAGTCAATGCCAATAGTTGCCAGGTATTTGGAAACGAACCTCTTCTCACAGTAACGCTTTATAATGCAGCTCTGGGAGAAAAGAAAAGGGACTCTCAGCAGGACAGCATCATAGACCATAATATTCACATTAACAGGGAATTTGCTGATAGCCCCCGCCAGCTGACAGCCTCTGGATGGCTGCAGAGACATCAACTCTGTCCTAAGTCCCTAACTTAATGAATTAACCCACAATCAAAGGACCAATCTTTACCAGGAACAGTTTTCTTTCTGCAGAAAGAAGTGAAAGCCACTAGTTATCAGTTATTCCTTACCTGTTTGCAGACTGGAATGCCAAGAAACTCTAATTTATTCCCCTGCAGAAAACATCCAGCCTGAAGGAGCTGTTTATATAGGGGGTCCCTCAAGCCCTGGTTCTGCCCCTGCCTGGCAGAGATACTGTTTAGTGCAAGCAGAGGAGCTGGTTGCTATCAGCCATCAGGAGATAAATGCTGTCAGGATAAACGTCACCTGAAACCTCTTTGCCAACTCACTCTGTCCTGCAAGATCCTTCTGGATTTGCTTGCCATCCGTGAGGCATTTGTCTGCCCCAAGGGAGTCCTTGTGCTGTCAGCATTTGCTTAGCAAATAAAAAGAGCAGCACTTCAGAACAGAACCTGGCTGGGAGAAGGAACATCCCGGAGAAGAGCCAGGTCATTCACCACCGCAGAAGGGGGGTCTTGGTGAACCCCTGACTAAAGCCGAGCAGGGCAGAGCTGGGTCGGCCCCAGCAACCTCCGACTGTCCCGAGGAGGGCACTAAGGGCTGGATGCACGCTTCCTGCCTTCAGGCGCTGCACTACGGTATCGGTGGCGGCAGCAGCACGGTCATGCGGGCTCCCTCTGGCGAGAGCCGGCACAGGAACGAGTGTTCCCCAGCGGGCGGGCAGCGGAGGGACCCAACCCCACAGAGAGAGGCCGCGGGCAGGGACCTGCCCACCGCCCGCCCATGGCGGCACGAAGGGGCACACCGAGCCCGCACCGCGCCTGCCGCGGCCACGCAGGGACGAGGCCGCCGCCACGACACCCACCGACAACCCCGCGCCGAGGCGCGCGACCCCGCCCTATCGCCAAGTAGCCAATAAACATCGGCGTTACGGCGGGAGGCCCCGCCCCCAGAGCGCTCAATCTTCCGCTCACCCCCGCCTCCCGCCTCGCACCGCACGGCGAAGCTTGCCCTTGATTGGCTCCCACAGCCGGCACAGACACCAATCCGCGGCCTCTCTAGCGGCGCAGCCGGCTGCGCCCAGCTCGCCATTGGATAACTCGCCTGCCCCCACCGCCACCCACCAATCGCAGAGCCTACCTTGCCCACCTCCGCGTTGCCCATGGAGATGACTTTAACCCGCAGCGACTTGCGCGTTTCCTTTCGCTTGGGCGGATTCGCCTCCATAGCGGGCCGGGGCGGCGGGAGATGGGATGGGACGGGACGGGACGGGCCCGGTTGGGGCGGCGGAAGAAACGATGGAGGGAGGGATTCAGGGACGGAGGGAGGGAGCGCGGCGGAACCGGGGCCGCCTCAGCGCGCTGAGCCTCCACTCACGCGAGACTTCGCTAACTCCCCTCAGTCCTCTGATCTAAGTTCTCGCGAGATTTAGCTCTGCAGGTGTCGTTAACGTCCCGCAGGGGGCGGTAGTGAAATGCGGGCAAGCAGGCGGGCGGTCGATCTATTAACCTACTTACCCTGCCTTGGCCTGGGGTTCGGCAGTGAGGTGCCGTATGAAGGCCAAGACCTGGCCTAGGGTCCCTTCCCGTCCTGGGCAGCCTCCCGCGCCCGCCAGGGCCTGCCCTCAGGCTCTACCTGCAGCAGCATGTCCCCAGCCCTACCTCAGCCTCTTCAGATGCTGCAAAACAGTACCATATAGTACTGTATGGTCCTGGGTGCTCCCGGGCCATCCCACTGTCCTTGAAGCCTGAGCTGTTAGGGTCTATGTGGCCCTGGAGAGCTGCAGGTAGAGCAGTTATATCTCTTGTTGCCTATGACTTGCTGTGGGAGGTGTTTCACCCCAGCCTGGAGCCTGCTCTCTTGCTTCAGCTGTGTCAGTGGAGGATAGAGAATAGACTTCTTGGGGAGGTAGGGTGGCCTGCAGCTCACAATCTCTCTGGGGGGTTGGATGGGAGATGCTGTTCTGGTCTTGGTTAGAAGCTGTTTGGGTTGGTGTTGAATCAGTTCTTGGACGGATAAATGGACCTTCCTCAAGGGTGAGTTCCTTGTGAAAAAGGTTCTTGAGGGGAGGATGTTGCTGATTGCTGGGACAGGTGGTCTTTGGTGACACCAGAGCTGGCAGTGGCCCATTGGCTTCTTAGGACAGGGTCTGAGTACAGAGGCCCATCCCTGTGCAGTAGGTAGCCTGCGACAGGGCCATCCATAGAGACCCTTGTTGTAAATAATGTCCTAATTTGCTCTTTGTAGTCCAGCAAGATCCTATGAAGAAAGGGTATCTTTACCTCATGCTTTGAAGACAAGGTTCTAGGAGGGAATACACAGGTGAGGTTTTTGAGGTCCTCTTTGCAGGGTGGTCACAGCCACCTCTTGGCAGGGCCCGTGTAGTTTGAGCACCTGCTGGCTCTCTGCCTGCTGGCTGTCTGAGGACTTCACTATCAAGATAGAGATGGACATGGGATGGGCTTCCTGTGTCCTTAGTTTGGGGATCCGGTGCCCTTCCCCCATACACACGTCCTGCTGGGAGTGTTGGGTGTTCAGAGGCCCTGCCTGGAGGTGGAGGTGGAGGTAGAGGTAGGGGTGTCAAAAGAGTGTGCTGCAGGTGTGTGTGGTCACTAGTCTGTGCTATGGACTGGGGGCACTGGCTGTTGATTCCTCAACACCTCTTCTGGCTTTCTCCTGAATGGCAACCAGATGCTGCTTTTTGACAGGTCTGTTATGGGCTGTTTGGGATCTTCTGCCTCATTATCTGCTCTCATAAATCTTTGCCAAAAGAGTCTCGACATTATCCATCTCTGGGTGTTTTATGGCTTCAGCTCTGTTCTTCATCTTCATGTCACCTTATCTTCAGCTTTGTTCTCCTTTCTTATCTTCGATTTGTTCTTCTTCCTCCTGCTGTCTGGTTGCTTGATGAAACCAGGCACATATCTCTGTGACAGTTTAAGCTGATGCCTTTAACCCTTCCTCTGCTGGTCCTATGCACCCTTGAACAAACAATCCTGGTCGTATGGATGTTATTGTTTCTTACAAATCCATCTGGAAGCTGATGTGGTGAATTTGGATCTTTCTCCTCCTCCAGATGCTGCTGAGGACATCTCTGGGCAGCTCTTCATCTTGTCCCCCCCTCTCAAGCCATCAGGGATCATACCCACTCAGCAGTAGTGTGGGAATGGGCTTATAATTCCCACTGCCATGCAGGAGGCAAGCATTGCCCTGCCCTGATCCCAGTGGCGTGAGGGAGACAAGGTGGAGCTTTTCTTTGGGCATTTCTCCCTGGATCAAATATGTCCTCTGGTTTGTTTGGAAAAGAGGAGAAAGGAAGAAGGTAATTTATTTCCTCTCTGTTTTGCTATCAGATATAAAGTACCCTGTGGGGTTTTGGCTGGGAGAAGCAGAGCCCCTCTGTGCTTGGACAGGATGATGAGGGGGATATATTAGCACTGACTTCTTCACTGAGTTTGAGCAGTGAAAGGGTTTACAGCAGCCCTACTGTAGGGCTTGGGATATGGTAACGGACACCAGATCATCAGCTTTAGGGCTAAACAATTTATCTCTAAATAACAGTACAATTATAATACAGATCAGTAGTGCAATTATCCAGGTCATAATGACAACAGATCCAGTAATTCACTAATGCAGGACTAGACTTAATATCTGAGCTTGCAAAGACTGACATGACAGTGGATATCGGGCAGGCAGGGAGCAGGACATGGCTTCTTCTCCAGACAAGAATCTTGGACCAGCTTGAGGAATCCCAGATTCCCTGATAGGACCATCCTTTTTAACTGTTGTGTTACAGAAGCACCATCTGGGCTTGTTAACCTCTCATCACACCCTGCCTCTGTTCTATGTCTGTGCCAGTTCTGTCCTTCGCATGCACAGGGTCTGGAAATAACGTATGAGACAGAGCTAGCCTTGCATTTCATCCCTTGTTTGGTAGGGGAAAAGGTTGTTGTCTTCTCATGGTGGCATAAGGCCAAGACCCACCTCTGTTCCTAGGGATGTTAGACTGAAACCAAAGTACTAATATGTACTGAAGTGACTGAAATTTGGTGGCCTTCTATGATGGGGCCACACCATTGGTGGATAAGGGAAGAGTGACTGAAGTCATCTTCCTGGACTTGTAAATAGCATTTGGCACTGTCCCGCATGACTTGCTTTTTTCTAAATTGGAGAGGTATGTGTATGATGGATGTACCAATTGGTGATTAAGGAATTGGCTAGATGGTCACACTCAAAAAGCTGTGGTCAACAGCTCAATGTCCAAGTAGAGACCAGTTACGAGGGCTGTTCCTCAGGGGTTGGTGTTGGAAGGGATCCTATTTAACATCTTTGTCATGACATGGACAGTGGGATCAAGGTCACCCTTAGCAAATTTGCTGATGACACTGAGCTGTGTGATGTGATTGACATTTTGGAAGGCAGGGTTGTCATCCAGAGGGATCTGGACAGGATGGAAAGGTGGGACAGTGCAAACCTCATGAAGTTCAACAAGGCCAAGTCCAAGGTCCTGCACATGGCTCAGGGTAATCCCAAGCACACATACAGGCTGGGCAGAGACTGGATTGAGAGCAGCCCTGAGGAGAGGCACTTGGGGATGTTCGTCAACGAGAAGCTCCCCATGACCCAGCAGTGTGAGCTTGAGCCCAGAAACCAGCTGTGTCCTGGGCTGCAGCAGCAGCAGCGTGACCAACAGGTCGAGGGAGAGGATTCTTCCCTTCTACTCTGCTCTGGTGAGACCCCACCTGGAGTACTGTTCTGTGACCCCAAATCCTACCAGAGAGGTTTCCTTCCAGAGCTTGTAGTGCCCCATGCTCACCATTCACACCTATCATCCTGGGAATACGCCCCTTGGAGTGTTACACCCAGCTGCCTTCCCCCACGGGGAGGGGACAACGCAGGTGGCCCTCCTGTCCCACTGCCAGCCCCACCAAACACTGGCCCTGGCATCTGCAGCCTCCTGAGTGACAGCCATGAACACTGCAGCCTTTTCCTGCTCTACCCAGCCAGGTGGGAGCCGCGCCAGGCTCCTGAAATACAGAGGTGTGTTCCTGTTGTCAGCAATGAGGGCTGCAGACAGATCTGGGACAGCTTGGCTGCTTCTAGAAAGTCCTGGAGAGCAAGATGGGGCAGCTTGGATGGCCCTGGGAAGGCAGGGACACCAGGGAAAGCCCTGGGAGCACTTGGAGTAGGTGCAGAGCAAGGACAATACCTTCCTGCTGTGCTTTCACTTTTCATTACTACTGCAATGCCCTTAGCAGCAGTGAAACAATGCAGCCATGCCCTTCTAGCAAAGGGGAAACTGAGGTAGGGAGCCACCCTACCCATGCTCTGGCAGCTCTGGCCATACATACTACAAGCACTGCCCTGGCTCTCCCAGTGTGTAAGTGCATAGCTGCGGGCCACGGGCGTTAGCCCTGATCATTTCCCACATTTCACCTGGCTGTGCCATTGCTGTTGTCACCTCTCAAAACCTGTGACTCCCACTCGACACCACAAATGGCAATGTGGGATGCCAGCCTGCCCAACACCCCAAGCAAGGAGGATAGAGCAGGAGCATAGCACAGTGCAGCACAATATTGCACAGCCTGATTCAACATGGTATTTCACGGCACACCACATTGTGGCACAGCATATTTCAGCACAGCACAGCCTAGCACAGGAAATTTGGCATAGTTTGGCATAAGCAACACACCATGGCACGGCACTGCACGACACAATGCAGTGTGTCACGGCAGAGTACTACACAGCAATGCCCAGCATGGCACAGAATCCCAAGGCCATGGCATAGCACATCAAGGCACAGCACCTGCTCTTCTCCTTTACACCCCATCATTTGGACCCATCCCATCTCTATTTCCGGCTGTCCAGACCAACACAGGGACTTTGTGCTGGAGCCTGTAGTGCCCTGGAGCCCCATGTACCTCCCACAGCCGCCCCGCAGCCATAGCATGTTCCAAGCATGGCAAGACTGACCCAGCTGCAAAACCCGAGCCCTCCCTGTGCCAGACTCCATTACAAGCATGAGTGACACAGTGAAGAAAAGATGCTGCCCCTGGCCATGTCTGGGGACAAGGCTCAAGGTGACAGTACTTTGGCCAGGGAGGGACAGGGGACCAGGGAGGTGCTGGCATCAGTGCGCTGGAGATCTCCTCCCTGAGCTTTTTGCTGCATCTCTTCCCACACAGCAAAGCCCCCCGGGCTCGATCATCTAATTAGGCAATAGCTGGTGCCTCACAATCCTCTTCGCAGGAAAATGATGTTTTAATTAAAACATTTGCTAAGTCAATTTGGTTGCTGATTCCCCAGGTGGCAGAGCAGCCGCATGACGAGTCATGTTCCCAAAGGACTGTGAGGCTTTCACAGGGAGCATGGCAGCAGCCACAGCCAAGGGATGGGCTCCTGAGCACCTCTGGTCAGGTTCAGATCCAGAAGCAGTCATAAAGTCCTTTTTATTGTGGATTAAAATCCTCAGAGTAAAACCTGATGATGAGGGAAGAACCTGAAACAGACATGGCAAATCCCTCCCAGCTCAGAAGCCCTTATCCCCCTGTTCACAGGGATTTGCAAGGCCATCGGCTCACTGCAAAGGGACACAGTGGTTATCAGGAGGTGCTGCGGGGCAGCCAAGAAGAGACCTGGGGCCAGCCCCCACTCAGCTGCCAGCACCAACCCCACCATTATCAACAATCCCTGAGGCCCCCCGCGGCCCACACCCAAACCACATAGGGGTGGTTTGAACCCCAAAAGTTGTTGCCACTGGAAAAGCCCAGCATAATCACTGCCCCGAAAGAGCAAGGAAGGACCTGAGAACCCCTGCCCAGGGCCAGGATGGATCCACAGTGGTTGGCGAAGGGGTTGAGGCCCCCTCTAGCACGTGGTTCCTCCTGATTCATGGTGTAAGAAAATATGTAAGACAATTAAAATCCACCCATCACCAGTGCTGCCCCTCAGCCCCTACCTGTCATTGCCACAAAAGGGACCCCAACATGTTTGGGCCTTGCCCAGAGGGATCCAAGCACACTCCCCTTAGCTTCTCCAGCAGACAAGAGGGGCTGCTGAATCACTTGTGGCCTGGGATGCTCTGGGGACACATGGATGTGTCCCTGCTCAGGACTCAGGAATTTTGTGTGGAGCTCAGCATGGTGGACAGGGTGGGCACATGGGGCACCAAGATGGACCGCTGAGCCCTGGGATCCCTGTCTGGGATGGCTCAGGGGGAGCTGGATGGTGGGTACAGGGGGAAGGCAGCAATGTGGAAGCAGCCAGAGCCGTAACAATCACACCGGTGGGACAGCAAGGAGCTTCTCACCATGGGCACCTCCTTTGTTAGACACATCCATCCCTGGTCCATCTGCTCCCTCCTTCCTCGCATCCCCCCTGCTCTCCTGCAGCTGTTTCCATGGCCACGGAGCTGCTGCAGCAACTGCAGCAGGGTCTTCACCACTGAGGCGTGCATCCCTGCTCCAGCCACTCACCCAGGATGGAGCCAGAACCTGGGCACATGGGCCAGCTCTATGGCTGCTCCCACATATCGGCACCCGGCCTTAGGGCGTTTGCTCCAGCTCACAAACACACCTGTGTCCACTCCGGTGCCAGCACTCACCATGTCGCTTGCATGATGCTCAGGGATGGGCTCTTTCTATGCCCTGCACACATGCAGCACGCCACCTCTCACACACCTCTGTTACTTCTTGCACAAGGATCCATTTCTTGCACATCTGTGGCACAGGGGGAACAAGGACCTGTCACAGCACAAGGCGATGCTGCCTGCATGTGGACCACTTGCAGCAGCAGCTAAGGAGAAGCTCCACTGAAAAGCCAGGGGCTGCAATCTGGGAGTATCTCTGCTGGGAACACTGGTGTTTCCAAGGGTATTATCCTGAGATGCCCCAGCTCCAGAAAGCACTGCAGGCAAATCAACAGGTCACCTGAGCCTGAGATACATCTCCCTGATGCTCTTGGCTGACAAGGGGCTAGCTTCTGCCAATAGCAGTGCCACAGATAATCCTAGAATCCCAGGTTGGAAGGGACTTCAGGGATCATCTGGTCCAACCATTCTTTGCAAAGCATGACCTAGTCTAGATGTCCCAGCACCTGTCTATATGAGTTTTAACAGGGTCCAGTGTTGTGGAGTCACCACTTCCCTGAGGAGATTATTCCAATGGCTGATTGTTCTCATAGTGAAAAATTGTCCCTCATCATAGTGAAAGCATCCAAGCAGAATCTCCCCCAGAGTAACTTTTGCCCCTTACCCCTTGTCTTTTCCACGGGACCTCTTGCAAAAAGGGAATCTCTGTCTTCGTAGCCATCCTTTAAATACTGGAACTTGGTGATATGGTCTCTCCGGAGCCTTCTCTTCTCCAGGCTGAACAAGCCCAGCTCTCTCAGCCTGTCTCCAGAGCAGAGCTGCTCCAGCCCTCAGAGCATCCTCATGGCCTCCTTTGGACTCGCTCCAATAGCTCCACATCCTTCTCATGCTGGGCCCCAGAGCTGGACACAGGACTGCAGAGCAGGGAGTCTCACCAGGGTGGAGCAGAGGCGGAGAATCCTCTCCCTCAACCTGCTAGTAATGCAGCCCTCGACACGGTTCGTTTCTGAGCTCAAGTATGCACTGCTGGGTCATGGT